>WNWK01020334.1:0-36054 GCA_009830355.1 Cherax destructor | reverse complement strand
AGAGCAGTAATTAGTTTCTCCACAGTTGAACAGTCCTGTTTCGCGATCCTGCGTTTGGTTATTGCCCATACATTCTCAACTGGGTCTGGAGAGTTTCCAGGCCAATTTAGAACGCTTAGCTCACTCTCATCGAAGAATGTCAGCATTTTTCTGGAAGTGTGGCATGGAACAAGATCCTGCTGGAAAATGCTTTATCCATCAGGAAAGTCTATCTATAATAATGAGAAGCAAATGAGTTGCCAGGATTGCCTTCTATTTGTCACTGTTCATCGTTCCTCAACATTAAGAAGCCGTCTAGAGCCTTTAGTGTAAAACTACCTTAAAACATATTAGGTGAATGTTTTGGCGCTTGTTGAATGTGTCCATTCCGAAGAGGTTCGCCTTTACTCCGTCTCACTACCACTGATCTGTACCCATGTGTAACGCACTATTACGTTACGTAAAAATAAATGCTGGCGCCTAGGGGTTAAAGCCTGTCTAGGGGCATTGAAATTTTTAAAGTACACTATACTAACCTAAGACCAAGCTTGTTCCCTCACGAAAAAGTGTTAATTAAATGGTTAATACTTATATTTATTATAAGGTAGGGCACACAAACTAAATGTATAAAAATATGACTATAGTATTAATAATAAACTTACATATACAACATGTAACCTACTCTCCACATATTACACTAACTCAGTATGTATTCTTCACTACACAGGCCCCTGCACACTAGGGCCATACAGGTAAAATTAGTTGAGTACATACAAAAATCATTAACCAACTTATGACATAAACTTACCCAAAATCACACACCCTTCCCCTACTTACACAAACACCAAACCATGACGTCTTGCTTCCAGTACTGCCATATACACACTTCTGCTCCTGTCCTGTCCTGGCTACTCTTCAGGAGTAATACGCGTCTGGTTTTAGAACAAAACCCGTAAGCTGACATTATATATGGAGTATTTTTATACACATTCTCTACAAAAACCTGCGTAATACCATGTACTTCAAAATGCGCCTCATCTGAAATTATAACTTTTCTCCATTCATCTGTCATCCATTCCTTATGATCCAGTGCCCACCACAGCTGTTTTTTCTTCATAGCAGCGGTCAATAATTGTTTCTTTACAGGCTGTCTAGAAGTTCTGCCAACTTCAAGGAACCTTCGTCGAAAAATTGAAGAATCATCATTTACGCAAGCTGAAGTCAAATCTCTGTAGATCTTTTATGATTTTTCTTGGGATCCTTCACACTATTTATGATAATGTTGTCATTTTGAGATGTCTTGCGTTTTCTTCCTCCACATCTTCCTCAAGGCAGCGCTCCACAATCACCAGTGTTGTCAGTTCTCTTCAGAATCCGACCAACAGTTGACTCTGTTAAGCTTAAATTTTCGGTGATCTGTCTGATACTCAAACAGCATGTTTTCTTAAGAGCTACAATACTTGCACACAATTCCTAGGTGCAACATCCATCAAGAATTTCAGCAATGATTGAATGAGGCGAAGCCACATTCACTCACGGAGCATGCTTACAGAAATAGCCTTACAGAGCAACAGCTGTTGTAGCACTGATGAGAGTCGCAGAGTAACCCTGCAGCTGGATGGTTGCCAGAAATCGGTAGCAAACTCTCCTGAAAAGAAAAGAACCCAAACTACGTTAATTAAGCCGGAAACTAAGACATATTATGAGATAATCACAAAATTTACTTCTGTCCCAATTAATTTGCACACTACTGTAGTAATCCTGCTCTGTTATTTTCCTCAGAACTTTATTTTCTTTCTTGTTTACTCCTTGCTTGTAATATAATGTTTGTTTTATTGTCATAATTCTTATTCTGTGCTTCAACGGGTGTATATTATTCGTCAGGAAAAAGGATAAATGTTTCCTGACACCAATCCAGTTTACAGTAAACTGGTCCAGATCACAGTAAACCGGTCCAGATCACAGTAAACCGGTCTGGATCATACTAAACTGGTCCAGAATCACAGTAAACTGGTCCTGATCACAATATACTGGTCCTGATCACAATATATCGGTCCTGATATCAATATACCAGTCCTGATATCAATATACCAGTCCTGATATCAATATACCAGTCCTGATATCAATATACCAGTCCTGATATCAATATACCAGTCCTGATAGCAATTTACCAGTCCAGATCACAATATACCTGTACTCCTAACACTGCTGAGGTACTCTGCTCAGTTACCTGGAGGGTATCAGGATAAAGGGGCTTACTTGCGTTGTGGTAGTTATTCAGGTTACGTCCTTGAGACACACAATGTTGAGATTCCTTAGACCAGTGTCTACAAGAGGATTATTACCACACCAGTTTACTTGAGACACTCAGTTTACAAAGCAAGGTATTAAGGTCCCGTAATAAATTGTGCACTGAGATTATCATGAGCACTCTATTCCTCGCGTCAACGACCATCCAGATAAAAAGATAAGATAATATTTCTTCGGATTTTTAACCCCGGAGGGTTAGCCACCCAGGATAACCCAAGAAAGTCAGTGCGTCATCGAGGACTGTTTGTCTTATTTCCATTGGGGTCCTTAATCTTGTCCCCCAGGATGCGACCCACACCAGTCGACTAACAACCCAGGTACCTACTTGCTGCTAAGTGAACATGGCAACAGGTGTAAGGAAACACGTCGAAATGTTTCTACCCTCCGGGAATCGAACCCGGGCCATCCGTGTGTGAAGCGAGAGCTCTAGCCACCAGACCACGGGGCCACTGGATGGCACTGGGTCTTAAGTGTTACTAACCCAAATAAGATTCAAAAGATCCTTGACCTATACCGACACTTTTGTTGCCAAACAAGGATATACAGTGTTGCCAAACAAGGATATACAGTGTTGCCAAACAAGGGTATACAGTGTTGCCAAACAAGGATATACAGTGTTGCCAAACAAGGGTATACAGTGTTGCCAAACAAGGGTATACAGTGTTGCCAAACAAGGGTATACAGTGTTGCCAAACAAGGGTATACAGTGTTGCCAAACAAGGGTATACCGTGTTGCCAAACAAGGGTATACAGTGTTGCCAAACAAGGGTATACAGTGTTGCCAAACAAGGGTATACAGTGTTGCCAAACAAGGGTATACCGTGTTGCCAAACAAGGGTATACAGTGTTGCCAAACAAGGGTATACAGTGTTGCCAAACAAGGGTATACAGTGTTGCCAAACAAGGGTATACAGTGTTGCCAAACAAGGGTATACAATGTTGCCAAACAAGGGTATACAGTGTTGCCAAACAAGGGTATACAGTGTTGCCAAACAAGGGTATACAGTGTGGCCAAACAAGTGTATAGAGTGTTGCCAAACAAGGGTATACAGTGTTGCCAAACAAGGGTATACAGTGTTGCCAAACAAGGGTATACAGTGTTGCCAAGCAAGGGTATACAGTGTTGCCAAACAAGGGTATACAGTGTTGCCAAGCAAGGGTATACAGTGTTGCCAAACAAGGGTATACAGTGTTGCCAAACAAGGGTATACAGTGTTGCCAAACAAGGGTATACAGTGTTGCCAAACAAGGGTATACAGTGTTGCCAAACAAGGGTATACAGTGTTGGGGCAACAACAGTTCTCCTTACACTAATTACGTCTTCAATTTTAGTCTAACTAAACTGTCTAAAGTACAGTCTTATGCTTCGAGCGAAATTTGCCGTTAGATTACAGCTTGAGTAACTTACAATCAAGGTTTAAGGTAAAGGTATAACAGAGTCTCTGCCCATAAAAACTTGTGGTATACCAGAGCCACAGTCCACAAGAACTTGTATGCCAGAGCCACAGGCCACAAGAACTTGTGGTATGCCAGAGCCACAGGCCACAAGAACTTGTGGTATGCCAGAGCCACAGTCCACAAGAAACTGTGGTATGCCAGAGCCACAGTCCACAAGAACTTGTGGTATGCCAGAGCCACAGTCCACAAGAATTTGTGGTATGCCAGAGCCACAGACCACAAGAACTTGTGGTATGCCAGAGCCACAGTCCACAAGAACTTGTGGTATGCCAGAGCCACAGTCCACAAGAACTTGTGGTATGCCAGACCACAGTCCACAGAACTTGTGGTATGCCAGAGCCACAGACCACAAGAACTTGTGGTATGCCAGAGCCACAGTCCACAAGAACTTGTGGTATGCCAGAGCCACAGTCCACAAGAACTTGTGGTATGCCAGAGACACAGGCCACAAGAACTTGTGGTATGCCAGAGCCACAGTCCACAAGAACTTGTGGTATGCCAGAGCCACAGTCCACAAGAACCTGTGGTATGCCAGAGCCACAGTCCACAAGAACTTGTGGTATGCCAGAGCCACAGGCCACAAGAACTTGTGGTATGCCAGAGACACAGGCCATTAGAACTTGTGGTATGCCAGAGCCACAGGCCACAAGAACTTGTGGTATGCCAGAGACACAGGCCACAAGAACTTGTGGTATGCCAGAGCCACAGTCCACAATAACTTGTGGTATGCCAGAGCCACAGGCCACAAGAACTTGTAGTATGCCAGAGACACAGGCCATTAGAACTTGTGGTATGCCAGAGCCACAGGCCACAAGAACTTGTGGTATGCCAGAGACACAGGCCACAAGAACTTGTGGTATGCCAGAACCACAGGCCACAAGAACTTGTGGTATGCCAGAGACACAGGCCATTAGAACTTGTGGTATGCCAGAGCCACAGTCCACAAGAACTTCTTGTGGTTGGGGAGCCAGCAGACTCGCCTCGCCTCTTTCCACATCACCTTCCACCTACTAGTCAGCAGTTCTAGCTCTGTCTTCCAACTTTGTCTAGAAATGAGTAACCTAGCTTTCCCACAATAACCTAGTGATCGATAATCTAGTTATTGATGCCCAGGTTAATGATAACCTAGTGAATGATGCCCTAGTGAATGTTCCAGTTGATGATAACCTACTGAATGATACTATTTAAAAATGAAAGCATGTTGAATGAGAATGTATTGAATGATAATCTGGTGAAAGACGAACTATTGAATGTTGTGGTAGTTTTCCCATGTAAATATTACCAGTCTTTTTATTAGCCTTAGCACTAATACCTTGTTACTAGTAGTGGAACGAGTAGTAGTGCTAGTAGCTGAAGTTACCATTAGTAGTACTAGTAACTGGTTTCCAGTAGTACTACAAGTAGCTTGTTACCAGTAGCAGTACTAATAGTAATACTAGTGGCTGGTTAGTAGTAGTAGTGCTATTTGATTTTGACTTAGCAGGAAGTGGTACAATAAAGGAGACAGCTGTGAGGAAGGAGATACTATGTAAGAACTAGTGAAACAATATCCAGCGACGCTTGACGAGACGTATTGGATTCTGGACAAGTCTGAGGCAATTGTTGAGTCCCGGGCTACACAGCGTCTCCAGGAGACCAGAGTGGCAGATCAAGGTGGACCACACCACTGACCTGACCCCAGACATGGACCACACCACTGACGTGACCCCAGACATGGACCACACCACTGACCTGACCCCAGACATGGACCACACCACTGACCTGACCCCAGACATGGACCACACCACTGACCTGACCCCAGACATGGACCACACCACTGACCTGACCCCAGACATTGACCACACCACTGACCTGACCCCAGACATGGACCACACCACTGACCTGACCCCAGACATGGATCACACCACTGACCTGACCCCAGACATGGACCACACCACTGACCTGACCCCAGACATGGACCACACCACTGACCTGACCCCAGACATGAACCACACCACTGACCTGACCCCAGACATGGACCACACCACTGACCTGACCCCAGACATGGACCACACCACTGACCTGACCCCAGACATGGACCACACACCACTGACCTGACCCCAGACATGGACCACACCACTGACCTGACCCCAGACATGGACCACACCACTGACCTGACCCCAGACATGGACCACACCACTGACCTGACCCCAGACATTGACCACACCACTGACCTGACCCCAGACATGGACCACACCACTGACCTGACCCCAGACATGGATCACACCACTGACCTGACCCCAAACATGGACCACACCACTGACCTGACCCCAGACATGGACCACACCACTGACCTGACCCCAGACATGAACCACACCACTGACCTGACCCCAGACATGGACCACACCACTGACCTGACCCAAGACATGGACCACACCACTGACCTGACCCCAGACATGGACCACACACCACTGACCTGACCCCAGACATGGACCACACACCACTGACTTGACCCCAGACATGGACCACACCACTGACCTTACCCCATACATGGACCACACACCACTGACCTGACCCCAGACATGGACCACACCACTGACCTGACCCCAGACATGGACCACACCACTGACCTGACCCCAGACATGGACCACACACCACTGACATGACCCCCAGACATGGACCACACCACTGACCTGATCCCAGACATGGACCACACCACTGACCTGATCCCAGACATGGACCACACCACTGACCTGATCCCAGACATGGACCACACCACTGACCTGATCCCAGACATGGACCACACCACTGACCTGATCCCAGACATGGACCACACCACTGACCTGACCCCCAGACATGGACCACACCACTGACCTGATCCCAGACATGGACCACACCACTGACCTGATCCCAGACATGGACCACACCACTGACCTGACCCCCAGACATGGACCACACCACTGACCTTACCCCAGACATGGACCACACACCACTGACCTGACCCCAGACATGGACCACACCACTGACCTGACCCCAGACATGGACCACACACCACTGACCTGACCCCATAACTCGAGAACACCTCAACTCGAGAACACCTCATAACTCGAGAACACCTCATAACTCGAGAACACCTCATAACTCGAGAACACCTCGTAACTCGAGAACACCTCATAACTCGAGAACACCTCATAACTCGAGAACACCTCAACTCGAGAACACCTCATAACTCGAGAACACCTCGTAACTCGAGAACACCTCATAACTCGAGAACACCTCATAACTCGAGAACACCTCATAACTCGAGAACACCTCGTAACTCGAGAACACCTCATAACTCGAGAACACCTCATAACTCGAGAACACCTCATAACTCGAGAACACCTCATAACTCGAGAACACCTCATAACTCGAGAACACCTCGTAACTCGAGAACACCTCATAACTCGAGAACACCTCATAACTCGAGAACACCTCATAACTCGAGAACACCTCATAACTCGAGAACACCTCATAATTCGAGAACACCCCATAACTCGAGAACACCCCATAACTCGAGAACACCCCATAACTCGAGAACACCCCATAACTCGAGAACACCTCATAACTCGACCTGTTCTCATAACTCGAGAACACCTCTTAACTCGACCTGTTCTCATAACTCGAGAACACCTCATAACTCGAGAACACCTCATAACTCGAGAACACCTCATAACTCGAGAACACCTCATAACTCGAGAACACCTCATAACTCGAGAACACCTCATAACTCGAGAACACCTCATAACTCGAGAACACCTCATGGATTCCCCTTCAACATTTCAACACTTGTGCACGATCACTAGAACCAGATTCTTGGAACAGATAGCACATGCAGGACCTTGTGACCAAAGATGTTGAACCCATTTCCATCCTCCTGGAATGAGTGGAATGACTGGAATGACTCCCAACATCCCCAGAGACGGAACTTAAACATTAAGATAGGTGCCACTTAACTTGAAGAGTGTGGAAAGTGAACTTCAGTCGTATCGGTCCAGATTTGACTATTTTAAGTGCAAAATAATGTGATTTGTTTTATTCCCGTTAAATCACGTTGTATAAACTTTGGTTTGCCTCGTCTAAACGCCTTCATTATTTAATGTTTAATTTATCTTACCGCCAGGACAGTGCCTATTAGTTTTTTTTGCGTATAGACAATTTGTTGACGTAGTAAAATAGTTAAATGAAGAAAAAGGCAAACTACCGTGACTGGAACAATATACAAATAACCCGCAAATAATAGGAGAGAGAGGACCTTACCACGACGTTTCGGTCTGACTTGGACTATTTACAAGACACATTGTGACATTGTAAATGGTGCAAGTCGGACCAAAACGTTGCCATAAGGTGATCTCTCCTCAGTGCGGGTTATTTGTGCATTGTTAAAAGTAACAGGGAATCGCTGGAATTCGTACCAAAAATGAAGAATGACTCATCTGATCGGCTTTAAATTTTCGCCACGTTTATGGTTTCCTGAACGATAGTTCAAGCTGTTGTCTGGTGGCTTATGTCCTGGGGTTGTGACTCTCAGGATACCTCTGGTGAGGGTTGAGGTATCAGAGCCCGGGGTTGTGACTCCCAGGATACCTCTGGTGAGGGTTGAGGTATCAGAGCCCGGGGTTGTGACTCCCAGGATACCTCTGGTGAGGGTTGAGGTATCAGAGCCCGGGTTGTGACTCCCAGGATACCTCTGGTGAGGGTTGAGGTATCAGAGCCCGGGTTGTGACTCTCAGGATACCTCTGGTGAGGGTTGAGGTATCAGAGCCCGGGGTTGTGACTCCCAGGATACCTCTGGTGAGGGTTGAGGTATCAGAGCCCGGGGTTGTGACTCTCAGGATACCTCTGGTGAGGGTTGAGGTATCAGAGCCCCGGGTTGTGACTCCCAGGATACCTCTGGTGAGGGTTGAGGTATCAGAGCCCGGGGTTGTGACTCTCAGGATACCTCTGGTGAGGGTTGAGGTATCAGAGCCCGGGGTTGTGACTCCCAGGATACCTCTGGTGAGGGTTGAGGTATCAGAGCCCGGGGTTGTGACTCTCAGGATACCTCTGGTGAGGGTTGAGGTATCAGAGCCCGGGGTTGTGACTCCCAGGATACCTCTGGTGAGGGTTGAGGTATCAGAGCCCGGGGTTGTGACTCTCAGGATACCTCTGGTGAGGGTTGAGGTATCAAAGCCCGGGGTTGTGACTCCCAGGATACCTCTGGTGAGGGTTGAGGTATCAGAGCCCGGGGTTGTGACTCCCAGGATACCTCTGGTGAGGGTTGAGGTATCAGAGCCCGGGTTGTGACTCTCAGGATACCTCTGGTGAGGGTTGAGGTATCAGAGCCCGGGGTTGTGACTCCCAGGATACCTCTGGTGAGGGTTGAGGTATCAGAGCCCGGGGTTGTGACTCCCAGGATACCTCTGGTGAGGGTTGAGGTATCAGAGCCCGGGGTTGTGACTCTCAGGATACCTCTGGTGAGGGTTGAGGTATCAGAGCCCGGGGTTGTGACTCCCAGGATACCTCTGGTGAGGGTTGAGGTATCAGAGCCAGGGGTTGTGACTCCCAGGATACCTCTGGTGAGGGTTGAGGTATCAGAGCCCGGGGTTGTGACTCTCAGGATACCTCTGGTGAGGGTTGAGGTATCAGAGCCCGGGGTTGTGACTCCCAGGATACCTCTGGTGAGGGTTGAGGTATCAGAGCCAGGGGGTTTTGACTCCCAGGATACCTCTGGTGAGGGTTGAGGTATCAGAGCCCGGGTTGTGACTCTCAGGATACCTCTGGTGAGGGTTGAGGTATCAGAGCCCGGGGTTGTGACTCTCAGGATACCTCTGGTGAGGGTTGAGGTATCAGAGCCCGGGGTTGTGACTCCCAGGATACCTCTGGTGAGGGTTGAGGTATCAGAGCCAGGGTTGTGACTCCCAGGATACCTCTGGTGAGGGTTGAGATATCAGAGCCCGGGGTTGTGACTCCCAGGATACCTCTGGTGAGGGTTGAGGTATCAGAGCCAGGGGTTGTGACTCCCAGGATACCTCTGGTGAGGGTTGAGGTATCAGAGCCCGGGGTTGTGACTCTCAGGATACCTCTGGTGAGGGTTGAGGTATCAGAGCCAGGGGTTGTGACTCTCAGGATACCTCTGGTGAGGGTTGAGTTATCAGAGCCCGGGGTTGTGACTCCCAGGATACCTCTGGTGAGGGTTGAGTTATCAGAGCCCGGGCTTGTGACTCTCAGGATACCTCTGGTGAGGGTTGAGGTATCAGAGCCCGGGGTTGTGACTCTCAGGATAGGTTGTGACTCAGAGGATACCTCTGGTGAGGGTTGAGGTATCAGAGCCCGGGGTTGTGACTCAGAGGATACCTCTGGTGAGGGTTGAGGTATCAGAGCCCGGGGTTGTGACTCCCAGGATACCAGATACGTCTCTTGGATCTCGCAGCCTCGGGTACAAGTCTAGCTTCCACTGGAGTCTTTTAGATAATTCCTTCAAATACATCCTGTATCCCCGTTACTGAGGTCTTAAGGACATATCCTGAATCCATTACTAGAGTCTTTAAGATATATCCTGGAGTATGTGACTCATATCTATATTTCAAAATTATCTGTATGAAAATAGCTCTAAAAAGACATTTAGAAAAACAGGGAGAACATTTTTCAATGAAATATTCACTATTGTTTGTTTCGTGGCTTGCGGCTGACGAGGTATCGTGTAAAAATCCCCAACAATTCAACGGGAAAGTTAACTCGCACTTTTATAAAGCGGATAAAAGTGAGTTTTAGAAAGCAATACGAACATAATATGGCAGCCCAAGCCAGGCTACCAGAGCGCTATATTTCACCATCGTATTTTATAATTCCTTCATAAAAAAAATTATATATATATATATATATATATATATATATATATATATATATATATATATATATATATATATATATATATATATATATATATATATATGTGTGTGTGTGTGTCGTGCCGAATAGGTCGGCTCTTCTTGCCGAATAATGCAAGCGAAAATTTGTGTATGCATGTCACCTATATTTTGGATGCAAGATTGGTAACCAGGATAAGAACTGAGCTCCACACATATGCTGCAACAATTGTGCTACTAACCTACACCAATGGTTGAACGGGAAGACTAAAGGAATGCCTTTTGTTGCGCCAATGACAGAGGGAGCCAACAGACCATACCAACAAGTGTTATTTCCGTATGGAACCTCCAGTACAAAAGGGCTTGTCAAAGAAAAAAAAAGGGGTCCATTGAATATGCAAACATTCCATCAGCTATTCGCCCAGTTCCACATTGAGAAGGTCTACCTGTTCCTGATACACCAACTTGGGTATCCTTCGAGTCAGCTGAAGATTATTATTATTATAATCAAATAGAAGCGCTAAACCACAGGGACCAGTCAGCTGAAGAAAGTGATGAGGAGGAAGAAGAGAAACATGACAGTGCTGGATTACACAGTGACCGAGACTTTGATGAAGCACACTCCTCTAGGCCACATCTCATAACAAAAGAGGAACTCCATGACCCAAAAATATAGCAGAGCTGCTAGGCTCTCGTCTTCACCAGTGGAATCTCCTAGCAGCTGATGTGAAGATGAAACATGTCACTTAAAATCCACTTTTTGGACTCACATTTAGACTTTTTTCCAGCGAATTCTGGGGCAGTTAGTGACGAACATGGTGAAAGGTTTCACCAAGATATTTCAACCATGGAAAAATGGTGCCAGGGCAAATGGGGCACAAGAATGCTTAGAGACTATTGCTGGGCATTGGCAAGAGATGATTCTTCAGCCCACTATAAGCGTCAAGCAAAAAGGCAGAGAGTAGGTATGGATTAGAGATTAAAACATACTGACACATTGTATATTATAATAAAATAATCAAATATTACATGTCTCGTATCTTTAAACCTATAGCCAATAAGCATTTTTCGAGGTGATATTTGGATTCAGGACATGAAAATACATAAGAATTAACTAATCTTATTTAAGAAGCATGCAACTTTTAAAAAATTGTTGACCAGTGCTAACTTCTCAACCATCAAGGCAATCAAACAACTTGCTTGAACAATATAACGAACCATTCACCAAACAGCAGTGAACAGCACAGTGTCAGACAAGGAACCAAAAACGACCATCGGCAGATCCTCCACTAAGGCATAAAACTCCCTTGTTATTGAAACTAAGTTCAGCATTACCAAATCCCCGACTACGGCAGTGCGTAGATGCTAGAACAAATGTGGGTCAGAAGCTTTAACTTGGCACCAAAGTTGTACAGGGTGTTTCCACGACACACAACCTCTGCAAAAAGTCAAATATCACTAATAATAATAATATCGTTATTTCTACAAGTACATGTACAAGGTATACAGGCCTACCTGACATCAATGACATACTACTTGTTATGCAGAGTATTTCGGGCAAATTCGGTCAGTTTTGTCCCAGGATGCGACCCACACCAGTTGACTAACATCCAGGTACCCATTTCACTGATGGGTGACTATAGACACCCGGTGTAAAGAAACACGCCCAATGTTTCTACCCTTGCCGGAAATCGAACCATGGACCCTCAGCGTGTGAAGCGAGAGCTTTTCCCACCAGGTCATGGGCCACCATTAAGTCTAAATGATGTTCTGTGAACAGAGTTACACAGAGTTACGAGAAATGTCCCGGCTCACCAGAGTCTAATCACAGAGATGACATGACTAAGCATGCTGCCACCAAAGAGCGAGAGAGAGAGCAACAACCAGAGAGAGAAGCAGTGATAGAGAGAGCGCTAAGCAAGGACTGCAGCTCCGACATCAGGTGTGATCACGTGACTTGTCACAGCTATTCCATAGACACCGCCAGGTGGGTACCAGGTTGTGCCTGACACAAAACTACCTAACAAGTGGGCAGGTAGTTTGCAAGTGCTGGCAGCCAATCAAAACTCTCCAAGAGCGAGCAGAAAGAGAGGGGTAGTTGTTACACCCTACCTACATAAGCTAATATAATAAGTCACATAATATAAAACTAGTTATTTTTATTTTAGCTGGTAATGAAAACATCAACAAAATAAAATTATATGAAAATTCAATATATACATAATATATATTGAGCCTTTATCAGGGGACACAACATGAGGTTTGCAGTCTTTGGCCTCCCTAGCTTGAACTTGGTGGGGTTAAATTCCAGGAGACAGTTGCTGGAACAGGCTTACAGCCTGTCCAGATCCCTTTGTAGTCCTACCTGATCCTCATCTGTTTGAATTCTTCGCATTAGCTTCACATCGTCTGAAAACAGGGACACCTCTGAATCTATTCCTTCAGTCATGTCATCCACATATACCAGAAACAGCACCAGCCCTAGGACTGACTCCTTTGGAACCCCGCTCATCACATGCACCCTCTCTGACACCTCGTCACGCACCATTACTCGTTGTTTCCTTCCTGTCAGGTATTCTCTGATCCATTGCAGTGCCTTTCCTGTTTTTCCGCTCTGTTCCTCTAGCTTTTGCGCTAATCTCTTGTGTGGAACTGTGTCGAAAGCCTTCTTACAGTCCATGAAAATGCAGTCTACCCACTCTTTTCTCTCTCTCTCTCTCTCTCTCTCTCTCTCTCTCTCTCTCTCTCTCTCTCTCTCTCTCTCTCTCTCTCTCTCTCTCTTGTCTTACTTTTGTCATAGCTTCAAAAAGAGATACGATAAAGCTCATTTAGCAGGGAGAGAGTGGATCTAGTAGCGACAAGCAAAGAGGCGGGACCAGGAGCTATGAATCGATCCTTGCAGCCACAATTAGGTAAGTACAAACAGGTGAGTGCACACACACACATACATGGGGAACCAGAGGGCTAAGATGATGGAGGCGGTACTGGAGAACCTCATATATCAACAATCTTCAATACCTCTATCGTAACAGGGCAACTGCCTGAGGTGTGGAAGACAACAAATGTAGTTCCAATTTTTAAAAAAATGAGACAAACAGGTATCATTAAACTACAGATCAGTACCATTGACATGTATAGTATGCAAAGTTATGGAGAAGATTATCAGAAGAGTGGTGGACCACCTAGAAAGGAATGAGCTTATACACGATAACCAGCACGGTCTCAGGGAAGGGAAATCCTGTGTCACAAACCTTCTGTAGTTTTACGACAAGGTAACGGAAGTAAAACAAGAGACAGGGGGGTGGGTAGACTGTATTTTCTTCGACTGTAAGGAGGCATTCGACACAGTACCGCAGAACAGATTAGTGCAAAAGCTAGAGGAGCAGGTAGGAATAACAGAAAGGGCACTGCAATAGATCAGAGAATACCTGACAGGAAGGAAAGAACGAGTGATGGTATGTGACGAGGTATCAGAGTGGGCGCCTGTGACGAGCCGGGTTCCACAAGAGTCAGTCCTATGTCCGGTGCTGTTTCTAGTATATGTGAATGACATGAGCGAAGGGGTAGATTCAGAGGTGTCCCTGTTCCCAGAACATATGAAGCAAATGAGAATACGAGTGGACGAGAATCAGGTAAGCATACAAGAAAATCTGGACAGGCTGCAAGCCTTGTCCGTTAAGAGTTTAACCCCACCAAGTGCAAAGTCATGAAGTTTGGGGAAGGACAAAGAAGACCGCAGATGGAGTATTGTCCAGGAGGTCAAAGGCTCTTAGGATGAGCATCATACCGAGCACATTTTCTGAGGCTCACATCAACCAAATAACTGCCGCAGCACATGGCCGCTTGACAAGCCTAAGAATAGCGTTTCAACATCTAAGTAAGGAGTCATTCAAGACACTGTATAACGAGTACGTCAGGTTCATACTGGAGTATGCAGCTCCAGTATGGAACCCCCGCCTGGTGAAGCACATCAAGAAATTAAAGTGCAAAGGTTTGCAACAAGACTAGTCCCGGAGCCAAGAGGTGTCCTACGAGGAGAGGTTTGGGGAAATCAACCTGACTGCACTGGAGGACAGGAGGGATGGTGGAGACATGATAACGACCTTTAAAATACTGAGAGGAATTGACTAGGCGGATAGGGACAGGATGTTTCAGAGATGGGACACATCAAGGGATCATAACTGGAAGTTGAAAACTCAGATTACTCACAGGGATGTTAGGATGTATTTCTTCAGTCACGGAGTTGTCAGGAAGTGGAACAATCTGGAGAGTGATGTAGTGGAGGCAGGATCCATACATAGCTTTAAGAAGAGATATAATAAAGCTCATGGAGCAGGGAATTCAATGGTTATAATTGACAATAATTTTTAAATGGGTGGACAGGTAAGCCAGCGGAAGGCCTCGGTCAGATGACCAAAAGCTCCAACGGTGGGTCATCATCTGACTAAGACCCGCGTCAGGAAACACTTGTCTTGTTTCCTGACGAACCTTACCTAGCCCTATCCTGGAGCAGGGAGAAACTGGACCTAGTAGCGACCATGGAAGAGGCGGGGCTAGGAGCTGTGACTCGGCTCCTTCAACCACAAATAGGTGAGTACACACACACACACACACACACACACAGTAACATCTTCAACAATAAACAATAATGGTCGCAGCGCCTCACTTGCATGAAGAATATAAATCATGTATTCCGTAATTAGCATGTGAGGAATTCCAATTAAGGTCTAACGTGGTCCATAGCGGCCAACCTATTGATATGCAGGAGTGATCCCTGGAAGCTGACAACAATCAGCGTGGAGTGATCCCTGACTGCTGGCAACAGTAAGCAGCAACAGTCAGCATGGAGTGATCCCTGTAGGGAAAGATGGGGAGGAGGATTAAAACGCGGACGAGAAGGAATAAGAGAAGGAGGAGGAGGAGGATTTCTGAGAGAACATTAACAAGCAACTTGGAAACTCCAGACCAGATCACAAGCAACTGTAGAACAGTGACTTGTTAATGTGAAGGTCACTGTTCACTGTGATGACGTCACTGTTAAGAACATAAGAAAGGAGGAACACTGCAGCACTCCTGTTGTTCATGGTGATGAAGTCACTGTTCATGGTGATGAAGTCACTGTTCATGGTGATAAAGTCTCTGTTCATGGTGATGAAGTCTCTGTTCATGGTGATGAAGTCACTGTTCATGGTGATGAAGTCACTGTTCATGGTGATGAAGTCACTGTTCATGGTGATGAAGTCACTGTTCATGGTGATGAAGTCACTGTTCATGGTGATGAAGTCACTGTTCATGGTGATGAAGTCACTGTTCATGGTGATGAAGTCACTGTTCATGGTGATGAAGTCTCTGTTCATGGTGATGAAGTCACTGTTCATGGTGATGAAGTCACTGTTCATGGTGATGAAATCTCTGTTCATGGTGATGAAATCTCTGTTCATGGTGATGAAGTCACTGTTCATGGTGTTGAAGTCACTGTTCATTGTGATGAAGTCACTGTTCATGGTGATGAAGTCTCTGTTCATGGTGATGAAGTCACTGTTCATGGTGATGAAGTCTCTGTTCATGGTGATGAAGTCACTGTTCATGGTGATGAAGTCTCTGTTCATGGTGATGAAGTCACTGTTCATGGTGATGAAGTCACTGTTCATGGTGATGAAGTCACTGTTCATGGTGATGAAGTCACTGTTCATGGTGATGAAGTCTCTGTTCATGGTGAAGTCACTGTTCATTGTGATGAAGTCACTGTTCATGGCGATGAAATCACTGTTCATGGTGATGAGGTCACTGCTTACGACGATGAGGTCACTGTTTACGACGATGAGGTCACTGCTCATGGTGATGAGATCATTGTTCATGGTGATGAAGTCACTGTTCATGATCTACCTACCTACCTGGAGGGTGTTCAGGGGTCAATTCCCCCGCGGCCCGGTCCATGACTAGGCCTCAGGTGGATCAGGGTTTGATTAACCAGGCTGTTACTGCTGGCAGCACACAATACAACCTAAAGTCAGATACTGACTTTAGGTATCTGTCCAGTTCCCTCTTGAAGGCATTAGGGGTCTATTGGTTGAACAGTCTTGGGCTCCTGACACTTATTATGTTTTCTCTCAGTGTACTCATGGCATGTTACATGGTCTGCCGAGTCTTTTGCTTTCATAGGGAATAATTTCTGTGTTGACTTAAAACTAACTATACATCTAACTAACAATGAGACAGAAAATGTGATCAATTTATAAGTTATTTATTTTCCGTCTTCACTTAAGAAGACACAAACGATATCCTAGTAATTATAAGAAGCCACCTAAATCCTAGAGGGACTAGTCCCTCTAGGATTTTTCAGGAGTAAATTATGACGTATCTTTTTCTCGCCAGCGCTCCAGGGAGTACAGGTCAAGGGACTTCAAACGTTTCCAGTAATTGAGGTGCTTTACTGAATATCCGAATGAAGATTTATAGTGTCCTCAATGAATGACACTCGTATGCAAATTCTAGTATCGTCTGCAAAGGAAGATACGGTGCCATAGTTTACATCTTCGTCTATGTCAGATATGAGGATGAGAAAAGGGAAGGGGCGAGTACTGTACCTTGTGGAACAGAAATTTTCACTGTGGCAGCGTCTGGATTAATTAACTCTCTTGACTATTACTCTTTGCGTTCTATTGGATAGAAAGTTAAAGATTCATCTGTTCACTTTTCCAGTTATTCCCTTAGTATACATTTTGTTCATTATTACACCATGATCGCACTTGTCGAAGGCTTTTGCAAAGTCTGTATAGAGTACATCGGCATTCTGTTTGTCCTCTAGCGCATACAAGACCATGTCATAGTGGTCCAGTAGTTGTGAGAAGCAGGAGCGACCTGCTCTGAACCCATGATTCCCTGGGTTGTGCAATTATTGGGAATCCAAGTGGTTGGTGATCTTGGTTCTTAGAACTCGTTCAAAGATTTTATGATATGGAACATTAGAGCTGTCGGTCTTCAGTTCTTTGTTGTTGCTTCACTGCCACTTTTGTGGAGTGGTGCTGTGTGTGTTGTGGGATCACCACTGTGTCTTGACTCCCTCTCCAGGGAGATAAATGGTATAAAATATTGACATGATTGAACAAAAAATACACAAATGCAGTATATTGCATTTGTGTCTATTTCTCCGTCTCCATCGGGCTCCACCATGCCCAGCCTTTCTAGGGCAGGGTAGGTGCCAAAGCTGGAACTTGCTACCATCTGCAGCTCGCAAGACTGCCCTTCCCGTCAGCCTCCCTGGGGCGGGGAAGATGGCAGGCCAGATAGGCCTAGCTTCTCCCTACGAGCCCCGTGAGGGTGGGGACCGTGGCTAGGTCTGGAGACAATTGGTCCCAGACGATGGGGGGGTACTTGTACCTCCTCTCATGGGAGACATAGGTCTCAGACACTCCCAAGACAGGGATCCAAGGCCGGGTCACCATCTGGAAAAGACCCGGGTCGGGGGTGTTCCGGCGAATCTACATGGCATACAGAAGTCACGTGACAGGGATTTCTTGCAGTTCTTAATAAACACAACAGTTTCATGAATCTGGGTCTGCGAAATAGCGCATGGGCTTGTTCTTAATGTTTTTCTCAAAGTCCAGTGAAGTTAGCTGTGATGAGGTCACTTTTCATGAGATCACTGTTTATGATGACGTCACTGCTCATTATGAGGTCACTGTTCATAATGAGGTCACTGTTCATTATGTCACTGTACATGGTGACAAAGTCTCTCTTCACAATGATGTCACTGTTTATGATGAGGTCACTTTTTATGATGTCACTGTTCATTATGTCACTGTACATGGTGACAAAGTCTCTGTTCACAATGATGTCACTGTTTATGATGAGGTCACTTTTTATGATGTCACTGTTCATGGTGAAGTCTCTGTTCTCGATTATGAGGTCACTGTTCACAATGATGACACTGTTCACGATGATGAGGTCATTGTTCACGATGATGATGTCACTGTTCACAATGATGTCACTGTTCACGATGATGTCACTGTTCACGATGATGTCACTGTTCACGATGATGTCACTGTTCACGATGATGATGTCACTGTTCACGATGATGTCACTGTTCACAATTATGATGTCACTGTTCACGATGATGATGTCACTGTTCACGATGATGATGTCACTGTTCATGGTGATGAAATCTCTGTCACGATGATGAGGTCACTGTTTATGATGTTGAGGTCACTGCTCACAGTGACGTGGTCACTGTTGACGGTGATGCTGAGGACCAGTTGAAGATAACACAGTAATCTCCAGGTGATGTTTCTTGGAATCCCCAGGTGATGTGGTTGCCCCGGGCCAGTCACTAGCCAGGTGAGGCACCACTGTGTAGCTCCTCACACCAGTCACTAGCCAGGTGAGGCACCACTGTGTAACTCCTCACACCAGTCACTAGCCAGGTGAGGCACCACTGTGTAACTCCTCACACCAGTCACTAGCCAGGTGAGGCACCACTGTGTAACTCCTCACACCAGTCACTAGCCAGGTGAGGCACCACTGTGTAACTCCTCACACCAGTCACTAGCCAGGTGAGGCACCACTGTGAGCTCCTCACACCAGTCACTAGCCAGGTGAGGCACCACTGTGTAACTCCTCACACCAGTCACTAGCCAGGTGAGGCACCACTGTGTAACTCCTCACACCAGTCACTAGCCAGGTGAGGCACCACTGTGTAGCTCCTCACACCAGTCACTAGCCAGGTGAGGCACCACTGTGTAACTCCTCACACCAGCCACTAGCCAGGTGAGGCACCACTGTGTAACTCCTCACACCAAGTTACACCCATGGTGAACCAGAGAACAAAAAGTCACAATACCGTGACTGAAACAATACACAAATAACCCGCACATAGAAGACAAAAGCTTACCACGACGTTTCGGTCCGACTTGGACCATTTACAGAGGGACTTTACAAATGGTCTAAGATGGATTGAAACGTCGTCGTAAGCTTGTAACTTCTGTGTGCGGGTTGTGCATGGTGAATCACTAGGTGCTGGTGAATCACTAGGTGCTGGTGAATCACTAGGTGCATGGTGAATCACTAGGTGCATGGTGAATCACTAGGTGCTGGTGAATCACTAGGTGCTGGTGAATCACTAGGTGCTGGTGAATCACTAGGTGCTGGTGAATCACTAGGTGCTGGTGAATCACTAGGTGCTGGTGAATCACTAGGTGCTGGTGAATCACTAGGTGCTGGTGAATCACTAGATGCTGGTGAATCACTAGGTGCTGGTGAATCACTAGGTGCTGGTGAATCACTAGGTGCTGGTGAATCACTAGGTGCTGGTGAATCACTAGGTGCTGGTGAATCACTAGGTGCTGGTGAATCACTAGGTGCATGGTGAATCACTAGGTGCTGGTGAATCACTAGGTGCTGGTGAATCACTAGGTGCTGGTGAATCACTAGGTGCTGGTGAATCACTAGGTGCTGGTGAATCACTAGGTGCTGGTGAATCACTAGGTGCTGGTGAATCACTAGGTGCTGGTGAGCTGCTGGGTGTCATACTCCAGCATCTGAGTGGTCTGTCCTTCACTTTCATTCAGCATCTGAGTGGTCTGTCCTTCACTTTCATTCATCATCTGAGTGGTCTGTCCTTCACTTTCCTTCAGCATCTGAGTGGTCTGTCCTTCACTTTCCTTCAGCATCTGAGTGGTCTGTCCTTCACTTTCATTCATCATCTGAGTGGTCTGTCCTTCACTTTCATTCATCATCTGAGTGGTCTGTCCTTCACTTTCCTTCAGCATCTGAGTGGTCTGTCCTTCACTTTCATTCATCATCTGAGTGGTCTGTCCTTCACTTTCATTCATCATCTGAGTGGTCTGTCCTTCACTTTCATTCATCATCAACTATTTCCCAGAATCTGCCGTACAATAAATTCTTCCCAAATAGAATGATTATATTACACTGATTTTGAATTTTATGGCGGTCACTACAACAAAATATATTTTTTTAATTAACACATCGGCCGTCTCCCACCAAGGCAGGGTGGCCCGAAAAAGAAAAACTTTCATCATCATTCACTCCATCACTGTCTTGCCAGAAGCGCGCTTACACTACAGTTATAAAACCGCAACATTAACACCCCCTCCTTCAGAGTGTAGACGCTGTACTTCCCATCTCCAGGACTCAAGACAATTGTGTTGTCGAGATGTGAGCTTTGCTCACACCTCTACAACACAATTGTCTTCAAAGATTTGTTAAGTTATACCATGAATTAAGGAAAGATCCTAGACTTCACCTTACGAAAGTAGACAAAGCAAATTGGATAATAATTATGAACAAGGTAGATTATAGGGAAAAAATATACATAATATTAGGAGACGAGGGAAACTCAGGCGCCTCTTATTAAGAATGACCACCGCTGATCCACTGTCACTGTGAGCTGCCAGATCCCTCTCCATACTAGTTAATACATGCAGTGTTTTCATATCATCTGCATCATCTGTGCTCAAATGTGGGCATACTGGAGACATTGTTTATATACAAATTGAGAGGACAGGCACGAACTGCACCTGTCCATGAGAGGACTCTCTTCTTACCTTCCATGAGAGGACTCTCTTCTTACCTTCCATTAGAGGACTCTCTTCTTACCTTCCATGAGAGGACTCTCTTCTTACCTTCCATGAGAGGACTCTCTTCTTACTTTCCATGAGAGGACTCTCTTCTTACCTTCCATGAGAGGACTCTCTTCTTACCTTCCATGAGAGGACTCTTCTTACCTTCCATGAGAGGACTCTCTTCTTACCTTCCATGAGAGGACTCTCTTCTTACCTTCCATGAGAGGACTCTTCTTACCTTCCATGAGAGGACTCTCTTCTTACCTTCCATGAGAGGACTCTCTTCTTACCTTCCATGAGAGGACTCTCTTCTTACCTTCCATGAGAGGACTCTCTTCTTACCTTCCATGAGAAGACTCTCTTCTTACCTTCCATGAGAGGACTCTCTTCTTACCTTCCATGAGAGGACTCTCTTCTTACCTTCCATGAGAGGACTCTCTTCTTACCTTCCATGAGAAGACTCTCTTCTTACCTTCCATGAGAGGACTCTCTTCTTACCTTCCATGAGAGGACTCTCTTCTTACCTTCCATGAGAGGACTCTCTTCTTACCTTCCATGAGAGGACTCTCTTCTTACCTTCCATGAGAGGACTCTCTTCTTACCTTCCATGAGAGGACTCTCTCTTACTTCCATGAGAGGACTCTCTTCTTACCTTCCATGAGAGGACTCTCTTCTTACCTTCCATGAGAGGACTCTCTTCTTACCTTCCATGAGAGGACTCTCTTCTTACCTTCCATGAGAGGACTCTCTTCTTACCTTCCATGAGAGGACTCTCTTCTTACCTTCCATGAGAGGACTTTCTTCTTACCTTCCATGAGAAGACTCTCTTCTTACTTTCCATGAGAGGACTCTTTCTTACCTTCCATGAGAGGACTCTCTTCTTACCTTCCATGAGAGGACTCTTCTTACCTTCCATGAGAGGACTTCTTCTTACCTTCCATGAGAAGGACTCTTTCTTACTTTCCATGAGAGGACTCTCTTCTTACTTTCCATGAGAGGACTCTCTTCTTACCTTCCATGAGAGGACTCTTCTTACCTTCCATGAGAGGACTCTCTTCTTACCTTCCATGAGAGGACTCTTCTTACCTTCCATGAGAGGACTCTCTTCTTACCTTCCATGAGAGGACTCTTCTTACCTTCCATGAGAGGACTCTCTTCTTACCTTCCATGAGAGGACTCTCTTCTTACCTTCCATGAGAGGACTCTCTTCTTACCTTCCATGAGAGACTCTCTTCTTACCTTCCATGAGAAGACTCTCTTCTTACTTTCCATGAGAGGACTCTCTTCTTACTTTCCATGAGAGGACTCTTTCTTACCTTCCATGAGAGGACTCTTTCTTACCTTCCATGAGAGGACTCTCTTCTTACCTTCCATGAGAGGACTCTCTTCTTACCTTCCATGAGAGGACTCTTCTTACCTCCATGAGGGACTCTTCTTCCCATGAGAGGATCTCTCTTCTTACCTTCCATGAGAGGACTCTCTTCTTACCTTCCATGAGAGGACTCTCTTCTTACCTTCCATGAGAGGACTCTCTTCTTACCTTCCATGAGAGGACTCTCTTCTTACCTTCCATGAGAGGACTCTCTTCTTACCTTCCATGAGAGGACTCTTCTTACCTTCCATGAGAGGACTCTCTTCTTACCTTCCATGAGAGGACTCTCTTCTTACCTTCCATGAGAGGACTCTTCTTACCTTCCATGAGAGGACTCTTCTTACCTCCTCTTGATCACTACTTCATATAACATGACAATTATATAATCGTAAGAGGGGAAAATGACGTTATAATCTCTGTGAGAACATAATTATATTTTTCTCTAATAACTCAGATATGGGTAAACCCAATTACTGGTAAAGTATCACTTATACAAGGTCACAGGGAGGGTGATAATATGAGGGTCAGTTGTGTGACCTGAGCGGCTGGTGTAATGCTCACTCACCGTTCATCCTGAGAGCGGTAGTGAAACAAAAAAATTACCGAGGTCACAATGCCCCCAGTGAGCATAGTTACATCACAAAAAAAAATATATTAGTCTTTTCATATAGTATTAAAATGTCTTCATATTGCTAATGAACACAATACAATATGGAGTTACTCTCTCAAAGTCATTTAAGCTTTTTATTATCATTATAATATTAATCATTATTGGGTTGCAGTCACTTCAAAAACAATTCACTCATCTGGTCGACGAAAAATGTGGATACAATCTCAAGTGTGCAGATATCATGGAGACTGCAACGGACAAGTGTAGTAGCAGCAACACACACAGCAAGAGGCATTCTTGAGCTTCCCCAGCGCTCGGCCTTAATTAATGCCCAAAGCTGGGGTGTGACTCCAAATGGATCCTGTAGTGCTTGCTGCCTTTGCGCTTCCTGACATCGTCTGCTGCTATGCAGCTGCTACACCCTTCGAGCCCAGTGTGGGCGGGGTTTGTGGCAGCCCAAGGTGCCTAGCTTCTCCCTCCGAACCCCGTGGGGGTGGGGAATGGGGCTAGGCCTGGGGACAGCTAATCCCAGAACATGAGGAGGTACTTGTACCTCCTCCCATGGCAGACATTGGTCTGAGACTCTCCCTCGACAGGGAACCAAGGCCGGGCCACCTCTTGGAAAAGGCCCGGGCCGGGCGATTATACCGGCGAATCTACAACAGAACATATCATTAACACCTCTATGCAAGGTTTACATGGAGGTGTCTTTGAAAGGTTGGATGTTTGGTCCTATCTTTGTCCACACACTTCACATTTGATGTCAGTGGCATCTCTCTGCTAACATACTTCCATAAATACTCAAAACTTAGCCTTAATTTAGCAGTAACAACATCGTGCAATCTATTGAGCTTGTTACTTTCTCCATAAATTTACTAAACTTGATATATTTCATTATGATGGACAATAATCAATCACAAAACTAAATCAGTAACCTTCCTAATACCTAACAGAAACTTTAACTTTTTCTATTCACAGATGACACAACGACTGGCATCACAAATCCAGATCTGGTTGTCCTTAACAACACTGTTAATAATGAACTAATAAAGATATCTAATTGGATGATGTCAACAAGCTCGTGTTCAGTGTTCATAAGTCCATCTACATGGTGTTTGGAAATTAAGTTAAAAATATTCGTTTGAACATGAAGGTAACTAATACACACATTGAACATGAAGGTAACTAATACACACATTGAACATGAAGGTAACTAATACACACATTGAACATGAAGGTAACTAATACACACATTGAACATGAAGGTAAATAATACACACATTGAACATGAAGGTAACTAATACACACATTGAACATGAAGGTAACTAATACACACATTGAACATGAAGGTAACTAATACACACATTGAAGGACAAAATGAGGGGAAAATTCTGATGTAGACATCTTACCAGCAAGATGAAACAATGAACATTTCTTTAGAAGTATGTTATTATGTACCTTAAACAATATTACTTAATCTGTACTACTCTCTAATACATCCTTATCTACAACAGCAAATCACCAGTAGCCCATTGTAACCCAGCAAAAATATACTATTTATGATGATCATTCAACCAGGTTCCACATATCACAACCACTATTCAAAAGTTTAAATTTATTCAAAACTGAAAACAGCCTCACTCACTAATATACATACTGTAAATACTTAACACTCAGATCAAAAAATATCCAATTTTAAGTCTTCATGAACAGTTGCAACAGAATGCATAGACACGATACAGGAAACAACTATCTCTCTGATATAGTCTTAGTGAAAATTCGTTCATTTTGTGATACAAGTATAAAACCTGGCAAAGTTACTCTGTCCCAGAGTAATTAATTTAAATATTAAACCTCAACCAGATTCCAACTGTGTTGGCGTGACGGCCATTTTGAAAACAACGATCATCCGTTTTTCTTATATCCTTATTTTTCAATCAATAATAATGTTAGGATATTGATCCTGACCTCTATTCCCATGTTTTTAATATATTGATCTTGACTTATATTCCCATATTTTCAATATAAAGAAATTCAATACGACCAAAATGTTTGGTCGGGTTTTGCAATCTGTCAGCCGTAATATGTTAAGAGAAATTTATTTTTCACGATGTTGGCCCAACATATTGACAAGGATGTCAGGTCTGTGTCTGTCTGTATTTTATTGACCAAAAACACTACAAAATTGTTCGATTAGACATTTGGCAACTATTGTTCAGTTTACCCTATTTCTGTTTTTAAGACAACTTCTTAGAGGAAAAACAGCATAAGCAGATGATGAAATGTGACACAGTTGCTTCACACACTACGTCTTCCATAGACTAGACAAATTGTATGATTTGGATGAATCTTATTGTAGCCAGGTGGCCCAGTGGCTAACGCGTCGCTCTCGAGATTTGCGATTCACTAACCGTGTTATGGTTTGGCTTCCCATTGGTGATGGTGGACACACACTGCTTCTTGATTATCTCGTCTTGGGTAAACTTGATCAACTTCCCTCCTCGCTGCAACGTGTCTGTCTTGATGATGACGCTCATCTTGACAATTCACTCATACACAAACAACTTAAATATCACAGGAGCTGCAGCCTGAATTTCAAGAAAAATCTACGGAATGAAAAGAAACGCATGATTGGTGAGGAACGTATGAAGAAGCATGGAAAGTGTACACGACAAAGGACACTAAAGTCAGACGATACAACCTGTCTCTTCTGTATCCATCCAGGTACGACAACGAATCCACTTCAGTGCTTCAACTTGAGATACAGACGCAAGTGTTGTACAGCGTGTTCTGAATCTGATAGACCTGCTTCTGTTAGCACAGCTGAGCAGAGATGATATGGTAGCTATAACTGAAGTATCACTCCAAATGTTAGGATGTTCTCTGTAACAGTTCGTGTCCAGGCAAGCACGTCACATCTTAGATGCAACCAGTAACACAACTGTCGCAGAATTAAGTTCTTACAAACGAACTGTATTGTATGATGTGGCCTCGCCAACATTTAAGTTCTTAGAACGAGCAAAACTGTAAACATCAAGATTAAATCAGCTCGACGAAAGTTTATCATCAAATAGCCATATACATAACTCTATTTAAGAATACTACGATACTTATCAAATTTTCCCCAATTTGAAACACACGGTAGAGGAGGTAATGTAGTGCTGGGATCAAGAGTAACTGTTAGGAAATTAATTAGCATAGTTTTTAAACTTGACAGTGGGACTGTCAAGTTTAATGGGACTTATTCGTGACACCCAGCAGGAATTTGTGCCTTCATTATTGTTTACTTCTATTACTAAGATACTGAATGGTACCATTATAAAATAATAGGCAAATGATCAATCACAAGATACACTTTTAGTAACACAGTTGTTAGTATATAACTGTTTGTCAAGTGAAAATAGAAGCACAAGACGCCAGACATTCGACACCGCGAACAAACACTGCCTCTCCTCCCTGCAACACTGCCTCTCCTCCCTGCAACACTGCCTCTCCTCCCTGCAACACTGCCTCTCCTACCTACAACACTGCCTCTCCTCCCTGCAACACTGCCTCTCCTCCCTGCAACACTGCCTCTCCTCCCTGCAACACTGCCTCTCCTCCCTGCAACACTGCCTCTCCTCCTCGCAACATGTTTAACATTCTAAGATCAGAACCAAAGATATTTAATACTGTGGAAAATGACACTTGTGTACAGTTCTGGACATTTATTAAAGAAAACGTTTCTCCGTGAGTGGCTTCTTCAGTCCTTCATGACTGATGAAGTCGCTCGAGGCGAAACGTTTCCTGTAATAAATGTCCTGAACTGTACACAAGTATCCTTTTCCAGTTCGTAGGTATCGCCATATCATTTACAACCATGGTTGGTACTCTCCACAGGATGAGACCTTAAAGTACCATATGACTGTCTTCTTAGTTTGTCTGTTGATCTAACTAATTCTGCTATTAATACTTCGAAGAAATGGAAGCTTCCAACTGTATGTTGACAGCCTTTCTGCACTACAGAGGCTTCTTCATTTTGTAGACCATCATCACTATGTCTCAGCTTTAGCTGTTCCTCTACAATATGCCAACTGAATAGAACACCATATGCATAAAATATGTAGATAAAACAGTGGGCTTGACTAACAGACCAGCTGCTGATGGATGGTGATGGCAGGCCAGCTGCTGATGGACGGTGATGGCAGGCCAGCTGCTGATAGATGGTGATGGCAGGCCAGCTGCTGATGGACGGTGATGGCAGGCCAGCTGCTGATGGACGGTGATGGCAGGTCAGCTGCTGATGGACGGTGATGGCAGGCCAGCTGCTGGTGGATGGTGATGGCAGGCCAGCTGCTGGAGGATGGTGATGGCAGGCCAGCTGCTGGTGGATGGTGATGGCAGGCTCTTAGATGGCCAGTGTTGTGAACAAGTTTTTCATTGTATTAGACAAACCATATTCAGATAATCAGATAAAACATACTGAAGATACACCAGGATTGCAAACTACTTATCTTCGACAGGTCAGGTCTTCACTGAATGCTGTCTGACATGGAGAAACATTTTTATGGAGACTCCCACTACAACAGTGGTTTCTAATTGAACTGCTGTGGAATATATTCAGAAATTGCCGATGCGTAAATATAGCTGACGCATAAAAATTCGCGAGAGAATAATTTCGTCAGTTTTCCATCAAATTTCGTACTTTTTGTTTTATTACCTTCAGAAAAAAAATCTCTACCATTTCATAAAAAAAATATAAAAAAAAATGAAAATTCTTGGTCCCTGGCGCACACTTTGAAATTTGGCCTCTGGATCCTGAAAGGGTTAATTCTCATTTATCTTGTACTCACTGTAACTCGCCTAATGACCATTTAACCCTTAAATTGTCTAATCTTAGATATATGTTTGCACGCATTGTGCTCCGAACGTAGATCTACGTTTTATTTTTCATTCCTTCAAATTTGGTGCGATAGGCCTGAGTCGCCTAGACATGAGAGAATGGGTCTGCGCACTCAGTGTGCGCAGTATTAAAAAAATCTGAGACAACTTAGTACCTTGTGGGAGCATCAGTTCAATTGAGCGCCAGCTAGAGCAAATAGCATGGCGAACACCAGGGATTCACTGATGTTATGTCGGCATTTGATGCCGTGCTCCTTCCTTCAGTGGATGTGACCTGACTAGGTGGGTCATTGGTCTAAGCAGGGTGGTGACATGGACTTGCCTTGCATGGACCAGTAGGCCTGCTGCAGTGTTCCTTCTTTCTTATGTTCTTATGTAATCTTGAGCAGCTGGGACAGGATAGATGTGACACTTTCTACCAGGACCGACTCACTGACCGTTCGGTGTCCCTCCTTGACACCACAAAAGCTAAGCTTGCAAGGTATATTTGCAGAGACAAATCCCAGCAACACAAGCAGTTGAGCTCTTTGAAAAGTGATCGTAGCATATTCGTAGTCATATTCATCTTCACTCTCTGGCTATGGTGCCATGAGATGTGGCATGATGTCAGATCTCTTGGAAAGTGTTGAATTAGTACCACATCATGACAGTTAAGTCATAAATTACCCATGATCATCCTAGAATGTGTTTCCACCATCAACATGATTAAGCCAGGCACCTATGGTACATTGTCATCAAGGTCGAGGATTTCATCAGGATTTAGTTAATTGGTTACCCCGGAGAACTGTTCAAGTGTACCACGAGGAAAGATTATTGTATGCGATTGAAACGAAAATACATAAAATCCATATATATCAAACTACAGTATATGTATACTAACATATAAAAAAATTCTTATAGTAAACTTATCCTAGCCAGCCTACCCAGAAGAACTGTTCAAACACTGAATACTATATACTTTTTGTGGTCCTTTACACTAGGAGAGTTGTCAACTGTGCCAGGAGTTGTAAATGAC
This sequence comes from Cherax destructor, assembly GCA_009830355.1. NCBI lineage: Eukaryota > Metazoa > Arthropoda > Malacostraca > Decapoda > Parastacidae > Cherax > Cherax destructor. The sequence continues at coordinate 6,983 of WNWK01020334.1, read as the reverse complement.
CATCATGAAAATCTGTGTAGTCTGCAGAAAAAGTAACACACGAAGTCATGCTTGGATTGCATGCAGCCTCTGTGGTAAATGGTCCCATAGGTGATGCAGGAACTTTAAACCATCAACCACTATCGATATAAAATCAGACAAAAATGTTTTTGGGTTTGCCCAAGTGAGATACACCTGTGGGAGAAAAATTACATCTATATTAAAAGACAAGAACACCAACAACAAAATATCCTTCTTAGAAAACATGACAGTCCTGTATAACAGCTGGGAAAATAAAATGGGTGGTTTGGATGGGGCTGTCCTGGAGGACAGTGCTACAGAGGGTGCTGGTGTTGTAATGGAGGACAGTGCACCAGATGGGGCTGGTGTTGTCCTGGAGGACAGTGCACAAATGGAGATAGTGGCCCTGGTGATGAAACAGGTAAAGACAACTTTATATCATTTCCAGAAGTACAAAGTAGCAATACTGCTGGAGATGGAACAAAAGGGGGTGATGCCTCGGAGAATAGTGTTGACACATTACCAGTAAAAACTGGTGAAAACACTGATGTCTGTACATGGGCTGTAGGCTGTGGGCAAACAGAAAAAAATACTCCAGTAGGGAATGCAGCCACAAAAAAAAATCCAGGCAAACAAAAATTCAGTCTATGCAAATTCTATGCCTTGGGTATCTGCCGGCATTGTATATTTGGAAAAACAGGTGGGACATGCACTTATGACCATCCCAAAAAATGCTGCATCCACATGACAACAGGAGGGTGCAACTCTTCTTCTTGTAACTTATTTCACCCTGAAATGTGTCACTCATCAGTCCATGAAAGACAATGGTACAACATATACTGTCAGGCACACTAACTAAAGGGGACAAGAAGATACAGATCACCCAGACCATGGGAAACAAAAGAGGGGAGCCAAAATCTCTCCAGAGAAGGAGGATTTTTTGTGCCAGGAAGGAAAAAAGACTGGTAAGAAATGACAGAAATCCTACAACAACTGAAAACACTTCTGGAGTGGAGGGGCAGTAATTGACCTCCACTCCTGAACAATAGATATTAATGCCATTAAACAGAGCCCCCTTAAATTCCATCAATATAACATTTATCTTTGCAAACATACAGGATCTAAAGCCATCAACAAACAAAATACCTTACATCAAGGGAGTGCTCACGGAGTCAAATGCAATGTTTGCAGCATTCACAGAGACCCACATAAAGGATCATTTTGACAGCGAAATATGGATCCCAGGTTATAACCTATTCAGATTTCAGATGCGACAGACTAAACAGGCAACAAGGGGGGAAGGGGGGTTGGCCTGTACGTCACAGAGTCACTCATATGCTCAGAACTACAACAACTGGCAGCGGTAAGATACACATACAAATTGATAGATTTACACTTTAAAGAGGTTATTAGAAGAATATACAGAACTACAGTATAATAACCAAAAAAACATCATGAAACTCTGTGTAGTCTGCACTCGCAGCAACAAATGCAACTTCTGTGGAAAATGGTCTCCTGCATTGTGTGCGAACATCCAGGAATCGTCCACTAAAAATATTAAACCAGGGAAGTATTTTTGGATATGCTCAAATGATAGCCAATTGTGGAAAAAAAATCACATCTGCACTAAAAGACAAAAACATCAAAACTGCCTTCATAGAAAACCTGACAGCATTGTATAACAGTTGGGAAAATAAAAGGACTGGGTCAGATGGTGCTGTCGCCCCTGGTGTGGGTGCGGTCCTGGAAGACAGTACCTGTATAGAAATGAAAGTTAGTGGCCGGAGGAGGACAGGAGTTTTGTTGCTGGGGAAACGGGTGTAGACAAGGATATGCAAACCCCAAAGTCACAAAATACCAATACCACTGGAGATGGTAAACAAGGGGATGATGCCCCGAGAAATAGTAAAGATAAAATACCAGAAAAACTGGTGAAGGCACTATTGTTAGTACAGGGGCTGTAGATAGTAAGGAGTCAGAAAAATGCAACAATAAGAAATGCAGTCACGAAAAACCAAGGCAAACAGAAATCAATCCTATGCATATTCTATGCCTTAGGTATCTACAGGCATGGAATATTTAGAAAAACAGGTGGGACATGCACCTTTGACCACCCCAGAAAATGCTGTGTCCACATGACAGCAAGAGAATGCAACTTTTCTTCCTGTAAGTTTTTCCACCCCGAAATGTGTTGCTCTTCAGTTCAGGTAAGACAATGCTATAATTTATATTGTCAGGCACACCACCTAAAGAGGACAAGAAGATAAAGAACATCCAGACCATTGGAAAACCTGGGTAGCCACAACCACTCCAGAGAGAGTGAGTTTTTTAGTGCCAGGAAGGAAAAAAAACGAAGGAAATGAGAGAAATCGTACACCAACTCAAATCACTTCTGGAGCAGAGTCACAGTCAGTGGCCTCCACTCCAAAACAACAAATATTAGTGCCAGGAAAAAAGTTACCCACATACCATTAATATGACGACATTCATCTTTGCAAATATGCAAGGCCTAATACCAGCAATGAACAGCAACACACCTTTCATAGGTGGACTGCTTACTGAGTCAAATGCAATGTTCGCAGTCACCGATATGCTCGGAATTACTAAACACCTCAAGTGATGTCGTTGATGTTTTGGCAGTAAAGATCGACTATCAAAACCTTGTCATTGTGGTTGTATACAAGCCTCCAGATACAACTTCCCAACAATTCCAGGAACAGCTTTTGAATATCGACCACTGTCTGGAAAATCTTCCAGCTCCTGCTCCAAACATCTCGAATGGGCAGCACAAAAAATATGAAGCTCAATGAAGAGAAATTTCAATTACTCCGATAAGGAAAACGTGAGGAAATTAAAACAATATTGGAGTATAAAACAAATTCCAACCACAAAATAGAGCGATAATGTCAGAAGAGCTCACTTTCAAAGACCACAACAATGTATCTACCGCATCTGATAAAAAAATTGTGATGGATAATGAGAACCTTCAAAACTAGGGATGCCAAGCCCATGATGATTCTCTTCAGATCGATTGTTCTATCTAGGCTGAAATATTGCTACACAGTAATAGTGCCTTTTAAGGCAGACAAAATTGCTGACCTGGAAAATGTACAGAGAATCTTCACGGCACACATAAGTATGATAAAGCACCTAAATTACTGGGAACAGTTGAAGTCCCTTGATTTGTATTCCCTGGAACACAGGCGAGAAAGATACATGATAAAATACACTAGGAAAATCCAAGAGGGATTAGTACCAAACTTGCATCCGAAGATGCAAGATACAACATTCCCCCAATGAAAAGCAGGTGCGCCACATGTACACTAAGAGACAACACAATAAGTGTCAGGGGCCCAAGACTGTTCAACTGCCTCCCAGCATACATAAGGAAGATTACCAATAGACTCCTGGCTGTCTTCAAGGCGCTGGACAGGCACCTAAAGTCAGTACCTGATCAGCCGGGCTGTGGTTCGTACGTTGGTTTACGTGCGGCTAGCAGTAACAGACTGGTTGATCAGACCCTGATCCACCACGGGGCCTGGTCTCAGACCGAGCCTCGGGGCGTTGACCCCCGAAACCCTCTCCAGGTAAACTCTAAGTATTGGCAATACTTAGAAAGTAGATATGGTGTTTGACATCTGAGAGCGAGTACACAAGAGAAGAAAGGGGCAGCTACTCGAAAGGCATTTTTTAAGACAAAAATCATGCAACCACTGGCAGGGATTTCTGCATGAAGACGTAAACAAAGCTGATCTCTTTCATCCAAGCAACGAAGATGTTATAAATCAAACATTTCAGGCATTGATCAAAGTGAGAAAGTTTTGCCGTCAGCTACTAATGATAGTGAAAGTGTCATGGTCTGCAGCCATGAAGAGGCATATACGAGGATCCTCGAATATGCCTCTAATGGGGGTTCAATATGGTAGGAAAATAATTCTCATTTGAACTCTGAACACACATTATCCTGAGCATCAGTCTAACCAAAAAAATAGCTTGAATGCGAGTGTCTGTGGTTAGATTATGTATACAGTCATGGCTCAGTCTCGCAGAAAACAGCGGTTCCTGCATTTTTTACCCTACCAGGATATAATGTAACTTCCTCTTTTACTGGAAAAGGGAAGCGAAAGATTTGGGCAGCATGGAATGTGTTTGACGAAGCCATCACTGCTCTTTGCACTTTGGAGAAGACCCATAATGAAGGATGTATTAAAGGTTCTACCTACCATTAGAGATTAATAATAATTATGCATGACCGTGGGAGTCCTGAATGTAATGTAAATACTGCTGGAGAAACGTTATTCACTCATTAATGCTGAGAGACAGAGAACATGCCGCCTACTCAACATGTACTGGCCCAACACTTGTTGAGGGAAGAGTATCAAGTAATCCCATATGGGGTCAGGCACTAGTCAAATTACCACAGTTGCCAAGTCCAGGTAAACTGGAGGGAAAGGTGTTCGTTGGAGGAATCCATTACGCACTGGAAAATAAAGTGAATGACTCTTCTTGCTGCTGGTGAGTTATGCTGTGCCGTAATCAAATGTGAGTGCGTCAAGAGCTGCAGGAGACAATGTAAATGCGAAAAAAAAGAAAAGACATGTATACATTATGCAAGAATAGTAGATATAAATGAACTTCTGAGCAGCAGCATTGAGATTAATAATCATGAATTAGACATGTGCAACATCAGTGGCTTTATCAATACGATACATGGACATAATAAAAATATATACAGCAAATAGTGGAAGATGAGGTAATCAGTCCCTCTCAGGGACTGATACCCAGATGTTGTGCGTGTCTAATCCATCGTCTTATCGGTCTTGAAAAATCACTGATATACAACGAGATTAATAATAATAATAATAATAATAATCACAATATAATATCTTTATTTACTACAAGTACATGTACAAGGTATACAGGCCTGGATGACATCAGTGACATACTACTATATAGAAAACCTCTTGTTATGCAGAGGATTTCGGGCAAATTAGGTCAGTTTTGTCCCATGATGAGACCCACACTAGTCGACTAACACCCAGGTACCCATTTTACTGATGGGTGAACATAGACAACCGGTGTAAGGAAACACGTCCGATGTTTCCACCCCTTCGCCGGGAATCGAACCCAGACTCTCACCGTGCGGAGCGAGAGCTGTTGCCACCAACGGGGTACCGTTTAAGGACATAACTGGAAGACAGAAGGACTATATACAAAACATGAGGTAATCAGTCCCTCAGCCTTGGAGTTGGTGTGAAGAGCACCGTAGTCGTGAAGAATCTGGAGCACAGGTGAGGTTAGGTAAGTTTCTTCAGGAAACAGGACAAGTGTTTCCTGACGCGGGTCAGAAGGCTGGCGCTTATATACTGGCAGCAGGTAGTAAGAGACGTGTAGCAGGCGAAGACATTGTCACTGGTAGGCGGGATTTCCCAGTGGAGTAGGTCATACCCGAGGGACGGGTCAGTAGTAGTGAAGAAGGTTGTGTAGATGTCGTCTAAACCAAGATTCCGTGATGCTGCAGTGTCTGACAGGTTGTACATGCATGGTATACAATACCAGCCAATGGCTGGCGAAACGTTTCCCCACTAAAGATTCCCGGTTATTGCACAAGTGTGTCGTTCTTCAACTTGCCGGTGTTCAAAACCACTTTCATCACAGTCATCCTTGCATCACAAGAGTTATTAGTCCCCCGGACTAATAACTCTTGTGTTCACCTCAAATAACACGAACAAATATATAGAACTCTCTACTGGAAGATCTTTATGAAGATTCCAGTTTATTAACTCGGAGAAGTTGTTTTGAAAACCATTCCTTAATTTGATGGAAATTTACGCAGATGGAATATAAATGTCATATATTTAATGAAATTTACTTATCCAGACTATAAGCAGCATTCCTCCTCATCAACTTATTCTCACCACTATTATTTTACTCCCACAATTACGTATATCTAAAATTTTCATTAGGTTTTCTAATATTATCTCTTTATATTAACATTGCTGTTTAAAATATGCAGACTTTTATTTCTTAAAATAATAATGTTTAAAAACTTATCTATATGTAAATTAATTATATTAGAATTCAGATAATCAAACTTCAACTACAAAACTATACAATATCAAGTAGTTTTATATTATAGTTTTAGTCTGCCCAAAATCATTGACAAAACGACATGATTAAGAACACTAAGAGTAAAATTTGCTTGTCTGTCTATGAGATGAGTGAGAAGCAACACCAGCTGTCAGTAAGCTAACAAGAGTGCTCTGCTAGGAGCATCTTAGAGTACAATACAGATGGTAACGTTACAGCTCTTGTGTACATAAGAACTAAGAACGAGGAAGAGAGGATGGCAGTGAGCATCGCCCCTGGGTCCAGCCAGGGAGAAGCTACAACTGTAACAGCAAGTACTTCACAAGTTCATCCCAGCAGCGTCAAGACCATCCCGCCCACGTGCGCAGCCCATTGCTTTGTTGTTATCCTGCTGACTGAGACGTGGGCGGCGTGCGTGGGCATACACACGACCATCACCGCCCAACCACCCACTGACGGAATGTGGGCGCGTGCACCAGCTGTTTCTACACTGCAACACACCACCACACAATACACACCACCCACACACACCACACACACACCACCACCACACTACACACCACCACAACACTACACACCACCACACACACTACACACCACCACATACACTACATACAACCACCACATACACTACACACCACCACATACACAACCACACATACCTACACCCAACATACACTACACCACCACATACACTACAAACCACCACATACTACACACCACCATACTAACACCACCACATACACTACAACACCACATACACTACACCACCACATACACTACAACACCACATACACTACACCACCACATACACTACAACACCACATACACTACAACCACCACATACACTACAACACCACATACACTACAACACCACATACACTACACACCAC
>WNWK01020333.1:0-36059 GCA_009830355.1 Cherax destructor | reverse complement strand
TTTTTTCTAGGCGTGTGTATGGAAAAAAAAAACATAAAATTAGAAAAATACAGATGGTGACGACCAGGTTTTTTAAACGTTATCTTAGTACAGTATGTTGAGAATGATAAAAAAAATAATGTGTGGTGATAAGCAGTCGGGATTATTTTAAAATGTAATATAGATTCTGGAGTACAAATTTGACCTTAATATTTATGAACCCTAAAATTTTGTAACTAAGGTCAGTAGCATTTTCAAAAAAATAAAAGATTTCTAAGGGCATACTGCTTGAATGATGCTAAAACCCAAAGCCCAAAAACAAATCAAGTAGTTTGGACTAAAATTTTTATGCTGGTATGTTCACTTGCAGCATGAAAGATTCTAAGCCAATGACATGTAAAAATCAGAAAAAAAGGCAAAGTTTATTAAAAAAAAAGTTTTGCTCAGCGAGATTTTTTTATTTACATGTACAGTGGCCCCCCGGTTACGTCATTATTTCGTTCCAGAATGCTGTTCAAGTGCCGTTCAAGAATTTGTTCCCATAAGGAATAATGTAAATTAGATTAGTCCTTTTAGACCCCCAAAATACACTTAAAAAAGATTTACAAAAATACACTTACATAATTGTTCGAGTTTGGGCAGTACGTAACCCGGGGGGCCCCTGTATATGCTTGCTTGTCTTTGGTTTGGAGTAAGTAAATTCCCCAATACTGTACTGTTTTAATGGTGTTTACACTTATTCTGTAAAGGGGATTCAGGAAATCAGCAGAAACTTGAGTCCTGGAGGCAGAAGTATGGTGCATGCACTCTAAAGGGGGGTGGGGATTTTACTGTTTGGAGGACATCTAAACTGCCATATCTATGTGCCTCTGGCAAAAATTTATAGTGTGAATATTGAAAGTTTTTTTTTGGGTCACCCTTCCTCAGTGGGAGAGGGCCAGTTTTAAAAAAAAAAATAATTCACCCCAAAAATGAGTAGCACTTGCTGCTGGTCATGCTTTACTTGTGATTTTGGTACTACCCAAAACTGTCTTGATGGCAGTACATTCATTCACAGGATGAGAATGGTGCCCAGCACTGCTTTATGCTGGGGTATTCACTTGGATGAGTGGCACTGCCTAATACCTGTCTTTATAGTAGTATGTTTAATTACAAGATGATTAAATATTATTATTATTATAATCAAAAAAGGGTAAACCATAGGGGGCATACAGTAGATAATTAAATAATCTTGCTCAATTCTGTCTTAATGGTAGCATGTTCAGTCAGGATGAGGATGCTTGCCAGATCTGGATCTTTTTTGGTAGTATGCAGAACAAGCCCATAGGGATGGAAATCTTTAGCTCTAGATCTTTTTCACTCTCATGTGTCATCAGGAGTTATTTAATGTTGCAAGACAGCAAAAATAGGAGGTGAAATTTCTGAGGCAAGGCAGAAAAAATCAGTGGTGGCCTATGTTCATTCACACAAAAATGACATGCCTAATATATTTGCCTTTCAGGAAGGGCCCGAAAGTGCTGATGAGTAACAATTTAGGGTCATGATAATTAAAAAAAATAAAAGATACAAGTGGCAAGCTTATATGATTCTGGTGATTACAATATGATCTTGTTAGCATTATGATGTAATTTTGGCATTAAATAAAACCCCATGAAGATAATTATGATTATTATTATTACAATCAGAGGAGGCATTAACCCCCAAATCGACAGTTCATAGGAAATATTAGGCAAACGCTCAATCCAGGGAAGGATAGGTCCACTTCCTTGGATCCAGAGCTAAACAACATAAAAGTACCTCCTTGGGAGAGATTTTGATATGTTTCATACTAATGATAATGTTCTTGATGAAATTACTGTAGCTGGAAAATCTGTTTGATCAGGTTTTTAGTGTCCTCATAATGTAATAAAAACGATGAATCTTTTCCCATCAACATTTAATAATATTCTCCATGTACAGTTTGCCTATTCTATAATATGTATATGTTTTAGGAAATACTGTCCACAGTGTTGATTAGGGTTATATAAAAAAATTATTAAAAGTGTATCACCTAACCTAACTAAATCTTAAAAAAAAAGTATCAACCATGTACAGTCACAAACCAAAGGGAAAAAACAAAATGTTTCTGTACAATTTTTTTTCAACAGGAAAAGATTTCCCTGTTATATTATTAATAAAAATAATTTTTTTTTGTATATTTAAATATCCTTAAAAATTTTTGATGCAATATCCCGACTAGATTTCTAAGGGGAAATAATTCATAATATGAAGGATGGGGAGGGGGTTATATGTCAGTGGACTCCTGAACTGTTATATTCAACATAAATGAAAATTTATGGGTAAGCAGAAGCTCCCGTTAGCATTTGGGACACAAAAATTCTCTAATTATATTGGTAGAACAGCACAATTAATAAAAATTTCCCTCAAAGGGAAAGGGTTTCCCTTGATGAATGAGGGCTTTTAATGTTAAGAATTAAACTGTCTTCTCCTTCTTTGGAGTGAGCCTAATTGCCCCTTTTTTTCCCCCTGTTTATGACTCCTAGGGGTTAACTGCTTTTTTTTTACAGTACTACAAAAACCCTAACTGGCATTAAAAATCAGCAAAACACACTACTGTTTATGTACAGTATATATTTACATGTCCTAAAAGCGTTAACTTTCAGAGTAACAAAATTGTTTATATCAAAGGAAAATACTTGCCAAAACCCCCTCGGGATGGGACTTGGTTCAATTTCCCCGGGTTTTCTTTCCCCCCTGGCGGGGGTTCGTGCCTGCAAAAAAAAAAGCAAATTTTAGTGTAAAAATTAAAAAAATTTCACTTCATTTGAAGCAATATGTAAATGTTATTAAACTGCAAACAAGTACTAAATTAGGAAAAAAAATTTTTTAAAGTTGTTTCCCGGAAATGAATGACAAAGGTAGAGAATACTTTTCAGACAACATTTTGTTTAAAAAACAAAAAGGCAAAAACCGTGACTGGAACAATACACACACAACCCCCAAAATAAAGAGAGGAGCTTACGAGAGTTTTGGTCCGATTGGGCCATTTACAAAGCCCCACTAACACACAGAAAAGGGAAAAGGGGTATATAGGCAGGGACAGGGGGGGGCACAAGAGAGTGGGGTAATAATGGGTAGTAGTAGAAGTGGTAGTAGAAATAGTAGTGAAGTCATCCCTTATACACAACTTTCCCTGTATGAATCTTAGCCCTGGCTTTGTCTCTGTTGATCTTTCCTCTCCCATTACATTGTTAAATGCTCCAAACTTCAGAACCCCCGTGACTTAACCTGATTCCTTCCCCCTTTCATCTTTTCCCCCTTCTCCTTTTCCCGGGGGTTTTTCTTTTCATTTCTTTTGCCTTAATTTTGTCCTTCTTTATTTTATTCGCCTTTCCTCTCTGTTTCTTTCCTACCCAAGCGGGCCGCCAGCTTCTTTGCATGCTCCTTTCCTAGACTATGACTGACTCCACTACTTCTACCCACTTCTACTACTACCTCCTTTAAACCCCACTCTCTTGTGCCCCCCCCTGTCCCTGCCTATATATCCCCCTTCCCCCTTGTTCTGTGTTTTTGGGTGACTTTGTAAATGGTCCAAGTCGGACCAAAACGTCCCCTAAGCTCCTCTTTTTTATATGTGTGGGTTGTGTACTTTTTGCTATACTGTACAAGCTTTTCAAGTGTAGAAAAAAAATCACAATTATACACTATATACTTATAGTCCTAGATATATTTCCCAGCAGAGAAAAGATGATAGGATTACAATACTATACTACTTACATTAATTTGTAGGTTACATCTCAATTTGGGAAGGTGATTCTTTCAGCAACATCCATACCTGTTAGTCACCTGACTATGATTTTAATTATCTTATAATTTTGCCCAATATTTGAACCACTTAAGTTTCAAAGGAAGAATTTAGTGCTGAACCCACCATTCATTCTATGCTGGAGAAGAAGTCAATGACTATTTTCCCTTTTTCTAAACGCTAAGTATCACTTCTTTGGGTTTTTGGGCTTGTGCTTGGTATTCCTTTATCATTTTGAATAACTGGGTGCAAAGGCATAATGCTGACAGGGGTAGATATAATGACTCAATATGAAGAACCGCTCTTAACCCCCCCTGTATAACTCCCTGATTGCTGTATGAGTGGGCCAACCAAAAAAAAGGCACCTCCCCTTTGCTAGCAGATATTTTTGGGGGGCGGGGTCTTTGACTAATGCTCATTACTATATCAACCTACAATTCCCTTTTTTTTTTTCCTCAGCCATTTCCCATGAAGGCAGGGTGCCCCAAAAAGAAAAAACTCATCACCATTCAACACTTTCCATCACACACAAAATAGCCCAGGCACACAGACATGACAGCAGATGTCCTCCAAACTGCCAATATCCCAAACCCCCCCTTTTAAAAGTGCAGGCTTTTAGTACAGTGGCCCCCCCGGTTATCGGCCTGCTCATAACTAACAATTATGTAAGTGTATTTTTGTAAGTGCTTTTGTAAGTATATTTTGGGGGTCTAAACAGACTAATCTAATTTACATTTTTCCCTTTGGGAATAAATTCGTTCAGTAACGGCATCAAAAGATTCTGGACAATTAGGGCCGAAAACCCGGGGGCCCACTGTTTTCCCTTTTCCCAGAACTCAAGTCAGCTAACTGGTTTCCCTGAATCCCTTCAAAAATTTACCTCTCACACTCCAACAGCTCGTCGGGCCCCAAAAAACCATTCGGCCCATTCCCCCTACCCAACACACTCACGCACGTTGCTGGAAGTCAAGCCCTTCGCCCACAAAACCCCCTTTTACCCCCTCCCCCCAACCCTTTTTTAAGGATGCCCCCTACTACATCTTCCTTTTCCTACAGATTTATAAGCTCTCCGTCATTCTACTTTGTTCCATTCTCTTAAATGCCAAACCCCCCCAACACCCCCTCTGACTAATACTTTTAGTTAACTCCACCCCCCTAATTTCCCCCTCAATTCTCTAAAATATTTACAAAAATTGTTAGACACAACATTCCACCCCCCTCCTTGCTGCAGCATTTACAACCCATGCTTCCCCCCCATGGATCGTTCTTTGTCTCCACAGATACCTCAATGCACCACTCACCTTTTTTTTCCCTTTATCAATTCTATTGTTAACCCATCCTTTATAAATCCATCCCTGACAAGTCAACTCCCAAATATCTGAAAACATTCACTTCTTCCATACTCCCTCCCTCCCAAAGTGATATCCCAATTTTTTCCCTTTTTCAAATCTTTTTATACCCCCATCACCCTCTTATCTATTTTACTTTTAAATTTTTACCTTTTCACACCCTCCCAAATTCGTCCACTGACCTTTGCAACTTTTTTTTAGAATCCTCCAAAAACATAGTATCATCAGCAAAAGTAACTGTGTCAACTCCCATTTTGTATTTGATTCCTCCATAATCCACCCCCTCTCCCCCAAAACCCTAGCATTTACTTTTTTACAACTCCATCTATAAATATGTTAAAACATCCATGGTGACATTACACATCCCTTCTAAGGCCTACTTTTACTGGGAAGTAATTTCCTCTCCCGAATGAATATTAAAATATTCACTCTGTCAGACACTGCCAAAGGGTATCTTGGTACAAAACAGAAAACACCTTGGACAACTTCTACAAGTGAGAATGATTTTTGAGAGGGGCGTGACCTCTCACTGATTACATTCTTTCTTCCACTAGTGGCCTACATGTCACCTCCTGACAGTATATAAGGCCCCATACTGTCACTTCAACTTAAATTGTTTCAGGCTATGGAACAAAAAATCTTCTCAGGCTGGGGGACTGACCACCTAAAAACCCATCTTCAAGGGTGACTGACTGATTACATCATCTTCACATCTCTTCTGCTTCTTTTTCTGTTTTTCGTGAAGAAGCCTACTGTGTAGGCGAAACGTTTAAAATAAAGATACCTAACTGTTGCATATGTGTCTTACCTAACACCCATCTCTCCTACACCCCCCTAACCTGAGCCTCACTATCCTCATAAAAACTCTTTACAGCATTTAGTAACTTACTACCTATTCCATACCTTGCAACACTGCCACACTGCTCCCCTATCCACTCTATCATATGCCTTTTCTAAATCCATAAACAATGAAGACTTCCCTACCTTCATCTAAATACTGTTCACATATATGCTTCAATGTAAACACCTGATTTTCACCCCCTCCCATTCTAAAGCCTCCTTGTCATCTGCAATCCTGCTCTTTGTCTTATTTTAATTCTTTCAATAATAACCCCTCCCAAACACTTTACCTGGTATACTTAGTAAACTTATTTCCCTATAATTATTACAATCTCTTTTGTCCCCCTTCCCTTTATATAAAGGAATTACAATCTCTCCCAACCCCTGGGTACCTTCCCTCTTTCATACATTTTTTAAAAAAAAAAAAAACCAACTACTCCAACACTATAACTCCCCTGCTTTTAACATTTCTGTCATGATCCCGTCATTTCCCAGCTGCTTTCCCCTCTTTCATTCTGCGTAATCATGCACCTCCCCCCACACCCATCCTGCTCTTCTTCCTCCTAAGAGATTTTATACCCCACTGGCCAGTGCATGAAATTACTGCCTCCTTTTCCATCGACATTTAAAGTTCTTAAAAAATTTTCCCCGCCATCTACCTAATCCTCCAGCTCCCCATCTACTAACTCTCCTACTCTTTTTTTAACTGACAAATCCATTCTTTCCCCCTAGGCTTTCTTAACTTGTTTATCTCACTAAAAAATTTTTTCTTATTCTCCAAAATTTCTTGACAGTGCCTCTCCCACATATCTTTTCTCTCCTTTGGCTTGTCTAATTTTCTTCACCTTTCTTTTACTCTCTATATCTTTTCTTATATAAATTCTGCTTTGTAAAAAAATCTCAAAGGTCCATTTTTTTTTTACCCTTTTTTCATTATTCCCCCAAAAAACCCCTTCTTTCCCCTCACCACCCCCCTAAGCCCCTTCCCCCCATCATATTATATTGTTTTTTTTTAAAAATCTAAAAAAAGTGGCATTTTGGGGGGGGAAGGGGTTTAACTATTTTTTTCCCTATGTTCCCGTTTATTTTACATTATTTTTTTTAAATTTCTGGTTTTTAGGAATGAAATATTGTTTAAAGATGGTAACTTATTCATTTTTATTCCCGTCTTTTTAAAATTTTTTAAAAGAATCTCCTTTCCCCCTAAAACCAAAAACCCTTCTATTGGACAGGGCTGGACCCCCCCATCCCCCTCAGTGCAGTATTACAAATGATGCGCTGCAATTTGGCTTTTATTTAAATTATATAAAATAATGAAAAAATAAAAAATTTCTTTTATATTTTCCATTTTTTACTTGGCAAAATGGTTCCCCCTAGTTCCTTTCCCGACATTAAGTTCAAACAGCACCCTAATTACAATCTCCCTTTCCCACTAACCCTCTAACTTGTGATGTGAAATTAAAAATGCTGTCAGTGTTGTGATTTTCAAAAAAATAATAATAATTTTATAATTTAAAATGGTCACTGTTTTCTGAAGACAGTAAACCAAAAAAGTAAAAATTTTAAAGGAAAACTTGCAGAATTATGCAGACACAAAGTTGGTGGTCTGGGGGAATCTATGATTTGTTTTGTCCCTTTTAGGTCATTTTAAGCCTCAAAAGACAAAAATTTAATTTTAGGGGGACATGATTAAGACATAGATCTAATAAGCAACACTGGCCTCAATGGCATAGATCTACATGGGAAATAGTGAAAGGGTTAAGCAGGTGTTTTATATTTCCCAACTTTTTAAACTCTTTCAGCTAGTTGGTTTCCCCAGTCCTTTCATGTATGTAAATTACCTTGCTCACACTCCAACAGCATATCAAATCCTATAGTGTGATTAACCTAACTTTTTTTGGACCCATTTGCTGATATTTACTACATACCTTTACTTATTTTTACACATTTACTTCTCATTACCTTTTTTTCTTTTATTTTAAACATCATCCTCAAAGGCTGAATAACTACACTGCAGGTTATCACTTCATATCATAACTGTCTGCAACCTCTCTTAAAATCTTACAATAACACAGGATCATCTACCAACAGAAAATGTAACAGCTCTAACAAAATAAGATGTCTTCTTAGGATCTTTCCCTCATCCATCCACATGGATGGAGGAATGATGACCTGTGGTGGGGCAAGGGTGGAGCGTGTGGTGGGGCAAGTAGTGGAGCGTGTTGGGGGCAAGGGTAAAGCGTGTGGTGGGACAAGTGATGGAGCGTGTGGTGAAGAGTGTGGTGAAGTTTGTGGGCAAAGTAGTGGAGCATATGGTGGGGCAAGTGGTGGAGCTTGTGGTGGAGCTGTGGTGGAGCAAGTGGTGGAGCGTGTGGTGGGGCAAGTGGTGGAGCGTGTGGTGGGCAATGTAGGGCGTGTGGTGGGGCAAGTGGTGGAGCGTGTGGTGGGGCAAGTAGTGGAGCAATGGTGGGGCAAGTGGAGCTGTGGTGGGCAAGTGGTGGAGCAATGGTGGGAAGGGTGGGCAGTAGTGGAGCTTGTGGTGGGCAAGTGGTGGAGTGTGTGGTGGGGCAAGTGGTGGAGCGTGTGGTGGGGCAAGTGGTGGAGTTTGGGTGGGGGTGAGGCAAGTGGTGGAGCTGGTGGAGCTGTGGTGGAGCTTGTGGTGGGCTTGTGGTGAGCTTGTGGTGGAGCTTGTGGTGGAGCTTGCAGTGGGGCAAGTGGTGAGGTGTGGTGGGGGCATTTTCACTAAATTTTAGTGAAATATTTGTAATATTTAGAAATGCCGACAAGTGGTGAAAATCAGTAGTAGTAGTAAGTCCTATATTAATATGTTTCACCCATACAGAGGCTTTACGAAATACAACGTACATGTAAAAGTATACTTGTGGGTAAAAAGTTGTAATGATTAAAGACTTCACTGCTGCTTGTGTCTTTTTTACCATTCATCCACTTTAATGATATGTCAGGATGAATTGCCTGGAGTTTACCTGGAGAGGGTTTCGGGGGGCAATGCCCCGCGGCCAGGTCTGAGACCAGGCCTCATGGTGGATCAGGGTCTGATCAACCAGGCTGTTACTGTTGGCCGCACGCAAACTGACGACGAACCACAGCCTGGTTGGTCAGTGCCTTCTTGAAGACAGCCAGGGGTCTATTTTAACATGTATGATGGGAGGAAATCAAAGTTGGGTCCCTTGTACAAGGAACTGAGTAACTGAGCACGTGAAATTTAAAATTTTTTATGTTTTCATTGTTCTCTAACATGATTTTTGCTTTGAGAAAATTTTGGGTTAACACTTACAAATCATGTTTCACAGCTTAACCCTTAACGGTCCAAACGTATAAAACGTTAGTACTTACTGCCCCAAACGTATATTTACGTTTTATTTTTCCCTGCCTCCAAATTTGGCACGATTGGCTTGAGATGCCTGGTCAGCATAGAATGACTTAACACGCGGTGTGTGCCATATTAAAAAATCTGGGACCACTTAGTACCTTGTGGGAGCACCAGTTAAATTGAGCCCCAGCTAGAGCAAACAGCGCAAAACACCAAGGATTCACTGATGTCATGTCATATTAACACTCCCTTTTAAGTGGAAAGTGATGTCGGCAGGCTGGCCGGCCAGCTGCCTGCCTGGCCACCTGGCTGGCCAGCAGCTGGTTGGCCACCTGGCCTGGCCAGCTGGGTACCTGATTGGCTGTCTATCTCCGTCTGTCTGTCTGTATCTATCTGTCTCTTTGTCTCTTTCTGTCTCTATCTCACAGGAACACATACGTAAATACAATTATACCTAGTGTAAATTACCTAGGATAACTAAAAAAAACAAGACAAAGTGATATAATGTGCTTGTGATCCGTAATACCAGTTGGTTCTTGAGCTACTTCTGAGACAAGCAGACAGAAAGGAGACGAACACAGGCAGACAGAAAGACAGACACACAGACAGACAGAAAGACAGACAGATACAGACAGATAGACAGGTTTGTGTAACAAATAAGGAAGCAGTGTAAGCTCATCAAATGTCATCATTGTAATTCCTGGACTGATTAGAAAAGATAAGACTACCCTCACCCCTCATCTAATGTCACCAGTCATCATTAGTGGAGATAAGATGAGATAAGGCAGTGACACACATCTTACATAATGCTTCAAGGTAACTTTATTATTATTATTATTATTATTATTATTATTATTATTATTATTATTATTATGCACTATCATTATTATTATTATGCACTATCATCATTATTATTATTATTTTTATGCACTATCATTATTATTATTATTTGAGTACTTAATATTAGTGTCAGGACAAAGATTGGCTATGAAATCACAAGAACTACTATAAATTGTAATTATCAGAACATAAAAATTATATAAAATAATAAATAAAAGAGAAAAAGGTATATCAGCACTGATTCTGCAGCGGCAGGACTCCTGTTGCTGTCAGGTGAGCATCCAGTGCCAACTTCTCCGCCTCATATCTCGGTAAGTACTGACCCTAATTTTTTTTTTATCTTATAACACTTAAAAAATGTGCTCTTAATTTCTATATAAAAAATAATTTTTTTTTCAAAATATTGGGGCACTGGGTGAGCGAACATATATAACGTTTGGACCGTTTAAGGGTTAAATATACGTACAAGGGTTATGCCAAACAAGGCTCTACTATATGTATATATAATTTACTGTTTCCTTAATTTAGAATTTTATGCAATATCCCTTATTATTTCAACATTCAAAGGGGAAAATTTCATTAAAGACCATCGTTTTTTAGTAAAACAACATGGCAGTTATCCCCCAAACTCCCTGTGACTGCTTTCTATTCTCAAAAATTAAAATGGCACTCAGTGGATGGGTAACAGTGATGTGGAGGAGATTCAAGCAGAGTGGCAGGCTGTGCTAGACGCTGTTAGGAAAGAAGAGCTCATAAATATTTAGAAGTGGCAGAAGAGCAGGGATCAGATATAACCTCTAAAAAAGAGTAATTCGAGAGAGATAACTTCAATTAAGTGATTAGGAAAGCCTATATACATGCCTAAATAATGTAGTATATTAGAGCTGATTTCCTCTACTCTGGTATACTATTTTTATAAATATACATTTCTGGTATACTATTTTTATAAATATATTTCTGGTATACTATTTTTATAAACATTTAAAAATAGTATACCAGAAATTTATAAATTAAAAGGTGACATTAAAACAATATCAAAGATAGTTGACACAAACCCACTACCATTATAGTATGCTCCTCACTTAGCAACAAATTCGTTTACCAATGTGGTCTTAGGGAACGGAACTCCGTCTTTAAATAGGAGAGGCTGTATTTTTCATGGTAGTCTAGGAATTTTTTAATGGCACCTCATACATGCTGTAAGATTAATGTACATACTGTATATAGATTATATAATAACGAAATTTTCTTGATCAGGGACAAGTCAGTGAATGCTTCAGAGACCACAAGAACTTTGAAATGATTTTCCCGAGCTAGGTGGTACATTTGCATGGATGATTCATTTATAATCTCTATGTAGGTGGGATGTAATGCTTCTTCCAGCTTTTTCTTAATAGCTGACTCTACTGACCAACTGGAGAAGACAAAAAAGCAATAAAATTACTAAACACCAGGTACAATGCATTTCAGATATAAACTGTCAAATGCTAGGCAGATATTTGAACTCATTTAAACAAAATGAGATAACAGCTATCAATGCATTCTGGAATTTTCCTTTTTAAATTGTTTTCTCTTAACTGAATAGGTTGAGGACATTAGAACTTCAAGTGCCAATTTTCAAGACTTCATCAGTAACCTGGGTATACCTGGAGAGAGTTCTGGGGGCAAAACTCCCCGGCCCGGTCTGTGATCAGGCTCATGGTGGATCAGGGCCTGATCCAAATCTGTTTCAATTCTAGTTTTCCCAAAAAAAATTGCTGAATTAATAAAGAAAATACAGTCATACCCCTACGCATTAGCTGGTTCCAAGAGCCATGAAGTAACCCTGTTTTTGACATAAACCCGGACAAAATGCCTTAAAAATGCCTTAAAATGATGACAAACACCGAAAAACAAGTGTAAATAACTCGCAAAATAATATAAGTATCCAAAACCCTTAATGAAACAAAAAACACATTTTAGTCATATTTTTAAAGAATGAACACAATTAAAAAATGTTATTTACCTTGTGATTTGCTTTTAAAAAATGCCTTAAGTAAGCAAAAACACCTAAGGAAACCCTAAGGCACGTGCTATCATCGACCTTTTCCCCTTTTTTCATACCTTTTAATCATAAGTGGACCCCGCCTAACGAGAAAAATTCATTCCGGGGAAAGCCTTAGGAAATTTTTTTTAAAAAATGTCACGCAGGTTAGTCTTTTTTAGCCCCTCAAAATACATTTCCCCAAAGCATTTACAATATTATCTTATATGTTGTACGTTTTCCGGGGGTGCTCGTTAGGCGGGGACCACTGTATTTAATTTCTTCCATCATAACCACATTATGCTTGGAATTATTAGCACTATTCTTCTTAGGACCCATTAACACAGACACAGAAAAGGAATAATACAAAAATAACAGCAAAAGGAAAAACAAGCACACTATTTCAGCTGGGCAAAAATGCATATGGCATCCCCTTTATTTTGAATGAGAAACAGCACAACGCCGCCATGCAAAAAAACGGCAGAGCTACATAATGATGGATACAGGAGGCCCTCCACATTCGCAAGGGTTAGAGGATCAAGAACCTCATGAATGTTGAAAATTTGAATGTTTGGTCGCAAAATTAGGAAATAAAAAAAATAGCATTTACTTACCCTAACAATACTGTTTCCCTTAACCTATTGAACCATGAACAATCATAAAACACATGAAAACATCATAAAAAATTGTATATACATGTTATGGTTTAATAACAAATAATGAACAAACAAAACACTCACCACTGTAGGGGTTTGGCAGACGAACTCTGATGACTTGTGAGGATGATGGTGATGATAGTTACCATGCAGTTACTGATGACAGTTGAATGGAGGTAATTTATGGGGTTAACTGCTGGCATGATGATCTAGTGTGTGGATTCTAACTCTTTATTGCCAGTGTCACTGCCGTTGGCGGCTGGGCATTCGCGAATGCAAAGCTCGTGAAAGTGGAACTAGGAGGGGCCCCCTGTATTTGTTTACAATTTTTTTTTATAAAATTTTATTGATATGATACATTTTTATGTTTTAAGTGATTTAATGTTTTTGTTTTTTGCTTCTTTTTTTTATTCTAGAAAAGTGGGGAAAAATAAATTTATAAACTGAAATGATGTAAAAGAAAGGAGTATGACTGTAATTTAATGTGAAAAATAGAATGTGATAAGACAGCAAGTTTTCTTTTTGTGCATTGGATAAATATTTTTTGCTATACCCCATTTCATACTGGATGCAAACAAGTGTAATCCTTTATTTTCCTGGTCCTGCTTTTAACTTAAAAATTTGGTCAATTTAGAATCGGATTTTTTAAAAAAATGGAAAATAAAAACCTTGATTATTAACTCCTGTTATTGAAAGCAAAACTTTTGAGTACTTCTCTTCATATACTTTCTCAGCCACATACCTATTCTCCAAAACTTCCCAAATACTTCTTCAATTCCCTGAATAAATTTATCCCTAGTTTATAATTTTATCATTGGCAAGGCAAATTCAAGCATATCATAAACTAAGACATTACTTACCTGATGCCATCACATGAAGAAGAAGACACTTTTGCTTGTTGAAAACAAAGCAGTTGAACAAGTCTTTGTAGTATCTCTGTAAAGAAAAGTACTTACCTATACACAATGGGTATGAAAATAGAATCTTGCATATGATATTATTTTGCACAGTAGTAATCATTTTTTTTTTTATCAATAAAAAAATGAAAAAAAAATTTCATTTTTTGAAGTTTGTTAAGTAACCCAAGTGTATGATAATGATTAAAAGTACAGTATTACTGTACAAAATTACCACAAAAACCCACAAGTACATTAATGAATTTAACTTATGAACTACAAATTGAACAAAATCATGAAACATACCTGCTGAAACTTGGTAATCTAATTTTCTTTTTTCAATGTTTTAAGTTCAGAACACTTTTTAGGTTCCCTTTATCTTTCACAAAATTCGGGGTGAAGTTTAAAAATGGTGGCTATCTTTTCATGGCTTTTAGTACACTAAGTCAATTGATAGTCTATTTTGCTTAATATCCCCTTTATTTGCTGTGTAAACACTGACAAATGAACACTCTTATGTTTAAAATTTATCCTCCAATACTGACTTGATTTAATTTATTCATAAGCATTTTATTTTATCCCATTTTACATTATCTTGATGTAATTTACTCAGTTAGAAATTAAAACTACATTATACAATATTTGAGAATTAGCCTGTATCAAACTCATTTTGAAGACAACACACACATACTGCAGAGTTCCTGTCCTAAAGATGTAGACTGCTCAAGACTATTTTTTTTTACCAATTGTACATTGATAAAAATTTAAAAAGTTAAACAAATTTAGATTTAGAAAGTTTATAGGGGTATTGGCTTGGCAATAGGGTTGTATTTAAAGCGGAAAACTCCCAGGTAGTCACTGAGTAGCTTTAAATATAGGCTAGATGGGTATACGAAAGCATGGTTGGGTGTAAACTGGTCCATCCTGGCAGGGGCCCCCATTGGGTTTCCCCCAAAGGGCTCCATTGTTTATGTTCTTTTGTCATGTACAAGATAAATAATTGCCTAAAAATACTACGAATCAATCAAGTGGTGATTACTAACAGCCTGGCTGGTCAGAATAACTGATGCTAAATAATTGATATTATATATGACTTTTTTAAATTGACAGGGACCCCACTGGGTTATCCTGTGTTAGAATGTACATAGGTACATTATGTATTTTTATGAGACCATAATGTGTGTGCCCTCAAGACCCCCTGTAAACAATAACAAAAAAAAAAATATGTATTTCTCTGAGCCATACAAATAATGTAGATAAATATATTAGTATAATAATAAGTTTATTTAGGTATAAACAAATACAGTGGTCCCTCGGTTAATATTTTTCGTTCGAGAATGCTGTTCAAGTGCCATTCCCAAAAACGAATTTATCCCCATAAGGAATAATGAAAAATAGATTTAGTCCTTTTACACCCCCAAAAATATACTTAAAAAAGCATTTAAAAAAATAAACTTACAAAAAGGGGGTATTTTGGGGACCATCGTAACCCGGGGTACCACTGTAGTTATGTAGATTATCATACATGGCAGCATATTTTAGAGAACCTGGGATAACCCAAAAAAGTCAAAGTGACTTATTTCCATTGGGTAAGCAGCAACCTTAAACCAAGACAGCAATGCCTAAGTTACGTAATAAGGTTAACAAATTACTGGGTTTTTTCAAGAAGTGTAAAGAAACAGAAGTCCAGAAGTTATATTACAGCTTTATACATCATTAAAAAGGGCCCCTCACCTAGATTACGCAGCTCAGTTCTGGTCTCCATATTACAGAATAGATATTAATTTGTTAGAAAACATTCAGTGAAGAATGACTAAATTAATACATAGCATTAAAATCTTCCGTATGAAGAAAGATTGAAGCCCCTTTAAATTACATTCACTTGTAAGACGAAGAATGGGGGGAAACATGATCGGGTATACAAGGGGAAAATGGGGTATTAAAAAAGGGGGATATAAATAAGGTTTTTGAGGATATCTTTTAAGAGAAAACCCCGCAATAATGGATTAAAAATTAATAAGTTTAGATTTAGAAAGGATATAGGAAAGTTTTTGGGTTTTGGGAAATAGGGTAGTTGATGAGTGGAACAGTCTGCCTAGTAGGGTTATTGAAGCTAGGACCTTGGGTAGTTTCAAATTTAGGTTGGATAAATTCAAGTGAGGGGGGTTGGATTTGAGGCCCCTTTTGCACATGAGAAAAAGGGGTTATAAAAGCTTATTTCTTAGGTAGCATTGAAAACTGGGTTGAGCAAATATTCTGTTAGTGGGATGGATTGTAAATTCCTAGTATGGGCCAACAGGCCTGCTGCAGTGTTCCTCCTTTCTTATGTTAAGCAATGTATTTCGGGCATTTGTATGTTATGTACTAACCTACGTTAAAAATTTTAAACTCATGAGCAGGTTTTGGGTTAAAAATTAAATGAATTAAGCCCCAAAACCCACCTGTACCCATTAATAAATAAAAATAATAATAATAATGATAATAATAATAATAAAAAAATAATAATAATAATTTTAAAAATTTTCAAATACTCAATTTATCTAAAACAATGACATCAAAAAACCTGGAAAGCCGTTATGCTGGGGGCATTTCGGGCAAATTAGGTCAGTTTTTTCCCCGGATCAACACCAATGGGTTAACACCCCGGTATGACCCATTTTTCTGATGGGGAAAAAATAGACAACCGGTATAAATATACATGCCCAAATTTTTTACCCCCGCTGGGGTCAACCCAGACCCTCACCGTGTGAAGCGGGGCTTTTGCCACCTGGCCACTTTAAAAATAATAATAATAATAATAATAATTTTTATTTGGACATGATACAAAAAATTACATTTGGTTATTGAGATTACATGAGGTGGGACATGCCAAAAACCCCTAGTATGCAGGGCATTTTTTGGGGAGACTTAAAATTAACTTTAAAAAAATAGATTGTAAGAATTTTTGTGAAAAGTATACACTGAGTAAAAGGGGAGTATTTAAGCGAAATTTGAACATAGTTTTGTACTTTTTCACATTATAAAATTAAATTTACGTGGTCATTATAATGTAAGTGTTTGGGGAAAAATTAGCCAAGTAAGTCGCCAAATTTTTCATAACATCATAACAGGTTTTACATTCATTCATTCTTCATTAACATTACATTGACTTTAAAGTCAGGTTTTACGTTAATGATTATTCTACTTTGCTGGGAATGGTTGAAAGGAGCAATTATCTTTGGGTGAGGTGGTTTTTTTGCACGTTTTGAATTGGGGTACAGGTAGGGTTTCTTTGGCAATGACAAAAACCCCAAAATTTAAATTTTTCTTTGCAAACTTTTCAATTTTGACTGAATTTTATAAGGAGTCTATTTCTATGCATAGTTTACAATGTGTAATTCAATACTATTGTTTTCAAGGGGCAAAAAAAAGCCACTATCATGCAGAGGCATTTCGGGCAGACTAAACCTAATGCTTTACAAACTACTTAATACTAGACATATATATCAAACTTGTATGTATGATCTTGGCAAAAAAAAGTGGTCTCGATAAAGTTGTGAAAGTTTTACCCATGATTATAATAAATTTCCATATCGTAAAACCCAACCTATTAATTCTGTCTTTTCTTTCTTTCTTTGCGGGGTTTTATCAGGGCCACAGACAGCAAAAAGGTATCGAGCCCGACCCCCGATGGCACGAGGAAGATTTGTTGCCCAAGGCTGGTGATGAGAAAAAAGGAAAAAAAGTTCCTTTATAATAATATCTTTTTTACTACAAGTACATGTACAGGGTTTAATAGGCCTAGCTGACATCAATGACATACTATAAAAGAAACCCCCTTGTTTTGCTGAGATTTCGGGCAAATTAGGTCGGGTTTTCTCCCCAGGATGGGGCCCACACCAGTCGTTTTAACACCAGGTACCCTTTTACCCCATGGGTGAACAGGGACAGCATGTGTCTTATGGAAACATTTCCCCTAATGTTTTCCATTACCAAGGAGATTCGAACCCCCGGACCTCAGTGTGGAAGCTGATGCGCTAGCGATCGATACAGGACACTTGGTAAATAGAAATAGAAACTTAAAATTTTCCCAATTAGATCCGGTGGACGCCCTTCCCAACCCCAAGGAGGGGGACGCCCACACCCCCCATTTGAATACAGAAACCCGGTTTCCCAAAAAAGACCGTTAAAGAATTTTTCCGCAGAGCAAAAAAAATGGAGCTGGCAAAAAGTTTATAGGGCCACTGACAGCATACGCATTTAAGCCTTTTGAGCCCCGTCCAACCCAATGCACAGAAGCCCTCCAAACTTTCCTCAGCACTGATGTATGGACGTGTTTATGATTCATTACCTTTGTAACTGCTCATGATTATGACCACCACCTGGAGCTCATTATCTTTGCAACTTGTCATGATTGTGACCAGCTCTACCTGGAGCTCATTCTTTGCAACTTGTCATGATTGTGACCAGCTCTACCTGGAGCTCATTACCTTTCCCCCCCTTGTCATGATTGTGACCAGATCTAGTTCATTACCGCTGTAATTTGGGTTCATTATCAAAATTTTGGAGCCCAACTCTGGAAAAATTTTGAAACCCCTTAATCCCGGCTCCCGCCCACAGGAGGGGTAGGGGGGCATAATAAAGATATCAAACTAACTAACTGGTGAACATCTCCCAGATGGATCAAAAAAACTGGAACCGACCTCCGCAGGGAATCAGATAAAATGATCTGGGAAGGCAACAGCGGCACTTCTCCGCTCCATGGAATATTACCCCATTCCAAACTACCATCCTCCATTTCCCTCCAAACTTTCCCAAATCAAAACCCAAAAAGCTTCGCCTTGAAGCCAAACATGATGCCTTAAACTGTATTGATAATTTAGCCAAACAGCACACTCTCTCACAAATTAATTGGGTTCTGTTCACCAACCCCACTGGTGCAGCTGGTAGTGCTGCTGTTGTCATACAGGTGATGGCTCTTTAAAGAAATTGGAGCACCCAATAACTGGGCCTCACCCTTCAGACAGAACTGTTTCCCCATACTCCTTGCACCCCAAATCGTCCATGTATCTAAGGTTAACTCTCAATTGTAACTGATTCTCTGTCATCCATAAATGCTCTCAACTCATCAAGTATAACTTGCTCGTGTGAAGCCAGGCACAGGTATGGTAGGATTCTGGATAGTAGAGTCAGAGTACATGTTTTGTGGATTCCATCTCAAATTGGTTTCAGATCAAAATAAAACTGATAAATTGGTTTAATTTTTATGCTTTCAAAAAGGGGGGATAGTTTAATCTTGGCTTGTCAGTTTAGAAAATTTGAGAACTTTTGAAAAGAACTTCAACGGGAATTTTATTGATTTAAGACTCGGGGAGTTTGACACCAGCCCAGTCCATCTATCATCATTCTATCATGCAGGAGGACCCACATGTCTATGGTGCATCCAAAAAAAATAAGCAGACTCTTGGATGTCACCCCCCCCCCGCCCCCCGGCGGGGTTTACAAGTTTTTTGGCAGGTTAAATCCCCACCACCAGATGTAGCCCAAAAACAAGATGTAAACTTTGCCAGTTGGATTATTGTCAAAACCCTGCGTCTTATGTACTGGAGTGCGATAAAATTAAAAAAATTAAAGAGACTACTCATTCAGAAATGTTCAAGATATGTCAAATTTTTTTTATCCACAGTGGTATTTAAGACCATTCGGGAAAAATCCCCCTGACTTTGCTCCCTGTAAATAAAGCATTGACACGTGTGTGTGTGTGTGTGTGTATGACATGTGTGTATGTGTATGTGTGTATGTATAACATTATGCGTGTGTATGTGTATATGTATATGTGTGTTGGGGACCCAACAATTAAAATTTGCACCAATAACTCATTACAGTTGGGGTGGGTGTAGACTAATAGATTGCTCATTGCTTTATAATTTGTTCATGAGTGAAACCATGTACAGACGAAAATAAATTTACTTACATGATTCATTACCTTGTAACTAGTGAATTAATTACCATTGTACCTTGTTCAGCTATCAAAATTTTGGGGGCCCAGTCTCTGGACCCTATATATACCTCTGTAATCTGCAAATACCTTTGTAACTTGTCATGATTGTGACCATCTGAGTTCTTTACCTTGTTTTGCCAGCTTAAACTTTGGGGTCCGGGGCCCCTGGACCCATTATTTTACCTCTGTAATTTTTTTGACTCCCGCCCACAGGATGGGTATGGGGTATAAAAAAAAGATATCAAACTAAAAAAAACTAAACTGAGCCCCGCCCCCAGGAAGTCCAAAAAAAATATGATTCTCAATATGACCATTCTGGAAAATCCCCTGACTTTGCTCCCTGTAAATAAAGTTACCACACACACACGTCGAAAGGTGTTTCTTCCATTTTTTGAAACACACACACACACACACACACACACACACACACACCCCTGAGCTTTGCCCATCAGTGTCAAGTGCAAACCCCTTTGTATGCGGATGAAGTGCTCGTTAGTGTCAGGTAAAAAACCCCAAGATATCAATTTATTAACACTGGAACTGGAGTCCTGCAGCAAATGGTTAGTAGACAAAAAAACTATCGTTACATCTAGGGAAAACAGAAGCCATACTCTTTGGCACGAAATATAAACTGAGCAGGGTAAATAATTTTAATATCCGGTGTAATGGGGAATCCATCACTTCAGTTTCCTCAGTAAAATATCTGGGAATTTGACCCATGCATGTAAGGAGAATTGATAGGGAACATTTAGTAAAGAAAGCGAATGCCAGACTGAAGTTCCTCTACAGACAAGCACAGTGTCTACCTACTGAGGCCCCAAGGACTCTATGTCTAGCCCTTATACAATGTCATATGGACTACGTTTGCTCTTCATGGTACTCTGCCTTGACAAAAAAACTAAAAGATAAGCTGCAAATCACCCAGAAAAAAAGGGTAAGATTCATCCTGGACCTGGGACCAAGAGAGCATGTAGGCCGGGATGAATTACAACAATTGGATATGCTGAATTTGAAGACAGAGTAAAAAAACAAATTAAATCAAGTTTATAAAATTGCCCCAAAACAGTGTCCAGAATATCTTGCTGCCAATTTTGTCAAGGCTGGGAACCAAAGCAGTCATAGTACTAGGGAAGGCAAAATTTTTGGATTCCCACAGTCAGTGGCCGGGGCTTCAAACACCTTTTTTGTACAGCAATAAAGGAATGGAACAGACTGCCTGCACATGTAAAAGCCAGTCACAGCAGGGGCCCAGTTCAAAAAGGGGAAAAAAGGGTCCTAATGAATGTAGCGACAGAAAGGGAGGAGAATGTTTTTTTATTTTTTTAGTTAACAAAATGTATTTTAAATAACTTTTTTTACCTTATTCCTAGTATAAATATATCCTTTATAATATAATGACATATATATCCACAATGTAAAAATTAAGGTATAAAAAAGGGGCCCCAATGGAAATAAGTCACTCTGTCTGACTTTTTTGGGTTATCCCAGGTTTTCCCCACACATATGCTGCTATGTATGATAATGTATGTAAATGTATTTGTGTATACCTGAATAAAACTTACTTACTTACTTACTTATAGTAGAGTTACAAGTGGAGAGGGGAACAGGAGTTAAAGGGAAAAGCCAAACTACAAAAGGGGACTACACCGGGTATGAGGAACTTCCCCGCAGGAGGTTCAGTGGGACAGAGACATGGAAGGAAAGTCAGTAAACGAAATGATGGAATACGTAACAACAAAATGCAAGGAATTAGATTAAAAAATTTGTTCCCCAGGGGAACAGAAATAATGGGGAAATCCAGAACGAGCCCTTGGTTTACCCAAAGGTGCAGGGAGGCAAAAAAACTAAGTGTGCTAGAGAATGGAAAAAAATACAGAAAGGGAAAGGACCCAGGAAAATAAGGAGATTAGTCGTAGAGGGCCCGGAACAGTATGCACAGATAAAGGGGGGGAGGCCCAGCGACAGAAGAAAATGACATAGCATTGGGAAAAACAAAATCTGACCCGAAACTGCTGTATAGTCCTTAGGAGGAAGGCATTAGTCAAAGACCAGGTGATCAGGCTGAGTAAAAAAGGGGAAGGAAATCACAAGAAAAAGATCAAGAGGGATGTGAGGAGCTCAACATTAGATTTAAGGGGGTATTTACAGTGGAGGCAGGAAGGACTCTGGGAAGACAGTACAGAGTGGGATCCAACAAGAAAATTTCCAAGTGTTAAGGGTGACATAAAACAACTGAGGAGGAGGTGAAGAAGTTGCTCAATGACCTTGATACCTCCCAAAAACGATGGGACCGGACAACATCTCCCCGGGGGGTCCTTAGGGGGGAGCAAGTGCTGTGTGTGCCACTAACACTATATTCAACACATCCCCGAAACTGGGCGGGTACCTGAGGTATGGAAGAGGCAAATGTAGTTCCCTTTTTTAAAAAAGGAAACAGAAACGAGGCACTAAACTATAGACCAGTGTCCCTTTTTGATAGTGTGCAAAGTCATGGAGAAGATTATCAGGAGGAGAATGGTGGGGGCACCTGGAACTGCACAAGATTATAAACGACAACCAGCACGGATTCATGGAAGGCAAATCCTGTGTCACAAACCCTTCTGGAGTTCTATGACAAAATAAAAAGAACTAAGACACGAGAGGGAGAGGTGGGTTGATTGCAATTTCTTGGGCTGCAGGAAGGCCTTGACACAGTTCCTCATAAGAGATTAGCGCAGAAGTTAGAGGATCAGGCCCTGTATAACAGGAAGGGCATTGCAATGGATCAAGTACCTGACAGGGAGGCAACAAGGGGGCCCCCGGGGCGTGATGAGGTATCCCCAGTGGAGCCCGGGCCCAGCGGGGCCCACGGGGCCCTCCTAGGACCAGTGCTTTCTTGTTATATGTGAATGACATGACGGACGGATAAAACTCAAAATGTCCCTGTTCGCAGACGATGTGAAGTTAATGAGGATAATTAAATCAGATGAGGATCAGGCGGACTTCAAAGAGACCTGGGCATGCTGGGCCAAAACAACTGGCTTCTCGAATTTAACCCCGCCAAAAAGCAAAGTCATGAAGATCGGGGAAGGACAAAAAAAGACCGCAGACGGAGTATACAGGTGGCCAAAAATGCAAACCTCGCTCAAGGAGAAAGATCTTGGGGGGAGTATAACCCAAGCACGTCTCCGGGAAAAACCCCTCAACCAGATTTAAATGCTGCGGGATACGGGCACTGGCAAACCTGAGAATAGCGTTTTGATACCTTAGTAAGGCATCGTTCAAGACACTGTACACCTGTACGTCAGGGGGCCCCTACTAGAGTATGCAGCGCCAGTTTGGGAAACCCCTAAACCCGGTCAACACGTCAAAAAATTAGGGGAAAGTGCAAAGGTTTGGGACAAGGTTAGTTCCAGAGCTAAGGGGAAAAGTCCCACGAAAAAAGGGTTGGAAATCGGCCTGACAACACTGGAGGACAGGAGGGTTAGGGAGACCTGATAACAACATACAAAATACTGCGGGGGAAAAGACAAGGTGGGTAGAAACAGGATGTTCCAGAGAGGGAAAACAGAAACAAGGGTCACAATTGGAAGTTGAAGACTCAGATGAGTCAAAGGGATGTTTGGATGCTTTTTTTCAGCCATAGAGAATAGGGAAATGGAATAGTCTAGTAAGTGATGTAGTGGAGGCAGGAACCATACATGGGGTTTAAGACCAGGGGATGATAAAGCTCATGGAGCAGGGAGAGAAGGTCCCAGTGGGGGTCATGAAAAGGGGGGGCCAGGAGCTGAGTCTCGACCCCTGCAACCACAATTAGGTGAGTTAGGTGAGTACATACACTTAAAAAAATGCATACATACATATACATATACATACATATACTGCGAGGAATAGATAAAAGGGGGACAGGGCAGGATGTTCCAGTGATGGGACACAGAAACAAAAGGGGGCACAATTGGAAGCTGAAGACTCAGATGAGGGGAAAGATGTTAGAAAGTATTTCTTTAGTCATAGAGTTGTCAGGAAGTGGAATAGTCTGACAAGTTATGTAAAAGGGAAAAACCCCACATTGTAATCTATACAGAGAAATAAAAAACTGAATCTGAATAAAGCTCATGGAGCAGGGTGAGAGAGGATCTAGTAGCGATCAGTGAAGGGGGCGGGGGCCCGGAGCTATATCTCGACCCCTGCACCACAAACAGGTGAGTACAAATAGGTGAAAACACACACACACACACCCTGTTTGCAGATGATGTGAAGTTGATGAGACGAATTCAATCGGACGAGGACCAGGCAGAACTACAGAGGGGTCTGGACAGGCTGCAGGCCTGGTCCAGCAACCGGGTCCTGGAATTCAACCTCACCAAGTGCAAAAATCATGAAGGTTTGGGGGAAAGGGGAAAGACCACAGACGGAGAAAGGGTGGGGGCCAAAGCCTCAAACCTCACTCAAAGGGAAAAAGGGTCTTGGGGTGAGTATAAAAAAACATCTGCTGAGGCGCACATCAACCAAATAACTGCTGCCAAACGGGCGCCTGGCAAACCTATGAACAGCATTCCGACATCTTAATAATGAGCCATTCAAGACCCTGTACACTTTTGTTTCTTTGGCCCTTTTGGGGATGCAGCGCCAATTTGGAACCCCCACCTAGCCAAGCATGTAAAAAGGGAAAATAGAGAAAGTGCAAAGGTTTGCAACAAGACTGGGCCGGCTAAGGAGCATGTCCTACGAAAACAGGAGAGATAGGGGGGTATGATAACGACATATAAAAAACTGAGAGGAATCGACAAGGTGGACAGAGACAGGATGTTCCAGAGATGGGGGACAGCAGTTGAAGACTCAGATGAACCACAGGGGTGTTAGGAAGTATTTTTCAGTCACAGAGTTGCCAGGAAGTGGAATAGTCTGGGAAGTGATGTAGTGGAGGCAGGATCCATACATAGCTTTAAGGGGAGGTATGATAAAAAATTTATGGAGCGGGTAGAGTGACCGAGTAGCGGCCAGTGGGGGCGGGGCCAGGGGGCTGTGAATCGACCCCTGCAACCACAACTAGGTAGTAAAACACACACACACACACCCAAAAAAGGCACTTTCGAATCCCGGGAAAACTTTAAAAAGGGGTTAAAAAAGTGACCCAAGAAAGACATGTCAGAATAGGCGAGGTGACAGGGGGGAGTTCCACAAGGATCAGTATTGGGCCAAAGGGGACCTGCCCTGTCGATGGATGAAATTTTTAAAACATTCAAAAAACCCAAAGTCGATCAAGTAAGTACATAGGCCTTTTGATGTTAATTTTTTATATATAAAACATATTAGCTTACCCTTACTTATATTTTCAGAATATCCAGAAATGCTCAACATTTGGTCTGTATATTTCAGGTTAATCATGTTTCGTCATTGTTTAGACTTTGCGGTCCCGTCCCTGGACCCCTTGAATACCTCTGTAATATTTTGGTTACAGCCGACAGAATGGGTATGGGGTGCTTAATAAAGATGTTAAACTAATTAGATCTAGAGTAATGATGAGAACTATTATAACTTAAATAAACCTTATTTATCAAAAAAATATAGGGTAAATAATTTTTTTTTAATATCATTTCGAAAAATAAGTATTAGTAAAAAAAAAATAAATTTCATTAAATACATAACTTTGATCAAAATATGGCAGCTTACACCTTGGGGGTGGGGCATGAGGCGGGGGATTTGAGCAGTAACCTTATTACACATCGGGGGGTTCCCATTTTAAAAAAAAAAACCCGTTCAAGGCTGTCTGCCACTGGTACTCACTTCCACGACCTTGTAAAATTTCAACGGTAAGTGTGTAAAGGGCGCCTGACAATCACATCATCGTCACCCTTTTTTCAATGCCCTTTTAGTATTTTAAGTGAAAATTATTATTATTTTTTTATTATAATAATAGTAATGGGTGAGCGTTAAACCCGTAGGGTCTACAGCATCTGGAAGGAATGGGGGGGCATTCGCGTTCGATCCCAAAGGAAAAGAAGAGCAGGTCCAATTCCTTGGGTCACCCGGGAAACAAAGGGAAACCCGTCTCAACGGCTTCAGATAGTGTACCGCAGTTTCATACGAATTTTATCCTGTTTTTGTTGGTCGCTTCTTCCTCCACCCATGGCATCTTCCCAAATTTCTTGGGAAATCTCTGAACTTCTCTATGTTTCCTCTGTCACCCCTCCTCGAAGACTTCCGTTCTTACTATTCTTTGCATTGATTTTGCTTAAACCTTTTTCTATAAAATTGTCAAATATTTTTTTGTTTCCCTTCTTTTTCTAGCATGGTCATTTCTACCTATTCTGCTTAGTTCTCTGTTTCTTCCCCCCTCGCACATTGGCCTTTAAGTGCATTATAGAACTGAAAAATTTAACAAGGGTTTATGACGTTAAGTAGAGAATCAATTATACCCTTTGGGGCTGCTTCTAAGACTAGTATATCTGGTTTTTTTCCCTATACGTATTCTAATCTTCACTTCAGCTCTTGTCTGCAATTCCATTTGCGTTTGTACACCATGCCGTTCCTCTTATTTCTTTAATAATTTTTTTTTTAAGTTCATTTACTGTAATGGCTAAATTGTAGGTGAGGTTCTTCCAGGGATGGGAAGGAAAGGGAAAATGGTAGGTAGGGTTTTTCCCAGGGATGGGAAGGTAAGGAAATGGTGGGGATTTTGGGGGGGGGTTTAAATTTCCCCAGGGGTGGGAAGGTAAGGAAAAGGTAGGGGGGGGTTCTTCCAGGGATGGGAAGGAAAGGGAAAAGGTGGGTGAGGGTTCTTCCAGGGATGGGAAGGAAAGGGAAGGAGGTGGGTTCTTCCAGGGATAAGAAAAGGGAATGGCTAGAAGGATTTGGGGCTTTTGTTTTGTGAGTATTTCTTCTCCAAGGTGAACAGGAAATTGCAAAATTGATTATCCAATAATATTGTTGAAATGAATAATTACTGCTACTTAGTATGATTAAGTACTTTTATTATTAACTGATTCATCAGTTATGTTACTGATCTGATGACCACTGCTGTTACTGATCTGATGACCACTGCTGTTACTGATCTGATGACCACTGCGTTCGATCTGATGACCACTGCTGTTACGATCTGATGACCACTGTTGTTGCGACTAATGAATGTTTTACTGACTGCAATTAAGGTTTTTGGGAACGACTGATAACTACTTTTTCATACTAGTAACTAATGCTTATGCTTCTTTGATTTCCTTTGATCCGAACTGCCCCGAACTTTTTTCCCAAATGATTAATCCCCGTGTTTAAACCGATTAATCAATACTGTTAAACGGATTGATCTCGGGGTTTTGGGATAGCTTAATTTTTAAAACAAATAATTGTTGTTGTTGTTGAACAAGATTAAAAACTGCTGTGATCGTTTTAGAAAGAATAAATTTGCTAAGCAAATTATACCCATTGTTGCTAAAAATAGTTAACGACTTTTTTTTTTAGAACTGATTATGTATAAGCTATTGCAAAGAAAAACCCTTTTTTTTTTGTTTTGCTGAAGCAATTTATGTTGCAGGTAATTAGAGTGAGGGTTTTCGAGTTTTAAAAAACAAAAACCCCGCTCAGTGATTAACTGAAGATTTCGTTGGGCCCTTTGGGCCCCAAATTTTTTGTCAGAAGTGGTGAAGCCAGTGGCTACACCATTTAAAAGCCTTTAAAGTGTTCGTCCATAGTAAAATCCAACCCCAAAAATCTCAACATTATCTCTATGCCACTTTGGGCCTCTGGGGGTGGTTACGTTTCTCCGTAAAGAAACAGATCAGTGTCTCCAGACACTGTTAATAATCAGATGATCACCTTGCAAGTGGCAAACATCTGCTGGCTTACTAGAAAGGTTTCACTCTTTTAAAAAAAGAACTGCTACGCATTAGTTCAAAATTGGATCCAGGACTGGATTGTCCTAAAGGGGGCAAATTAGTTTTTTTGAATACGGATCGTATGATTTAGACCTTTTTTAAATGAAGATGACTCAGTAAATTGTATACTTCAAAGGATACTTTGAAAGCATATAATACAATTAACTACGGCAAATTAAAAAAATAACCATTATTTTTTAAAGGGGTGGACCGGTAACCAACGGAACCGGTCAGATGCCCAAAAAGCCCCAGCTGCGGGTCATCGATGACTAAACACGTCAGGAAACACTTGTCTTTTTCCGACCAAACCCAACCTAACCTAGTTAACTGCGATTTTTTTTAAAATTTTTAAGTGTTTTTGAACATAATTATTATTATTATTATTAGTTGTTATTATTACTTTTTTAAATTTTTATTATTATTATTATTACTAATTATTATTATTATTATTACTAAATTATTATTTATTTCGTTGATGACGGTCTCCTTTAGTAACAGTGTTCCAGCAGCATATCTTATTCATCTGGAAACATATTTACGTGTTATGTCATCACTGTTAGCTAACAATTATGAATATATTTTCCAGGTTGAACAATGGAGTTTTAATTTTGTGTCTAAATATTACATTACACTGATCTCTCTTAACTATTTATCAAGATTCCACTTCAAGTTTTTTTTTGTTATAATTTCCGTGCCAGCTCGTCAGGTATAATTAATGTTTGCATAAATAACTCACAACGGTTGTGACCCGATATAAACATGTAAATAGTAAGGTACCTTTGCAACTTATTCAGCTATCAAAACTTTGGGGCCCGTTCCCGGGCCCCTTATTACCTCTGTTATCCTTTGTCTGCCACCCACTGGATAGGTATGAGACGCATAATAAAGATGTTAAACTTAATAAACTAACTGCTGGATGCATTTTGCCCTTAAAGTCACTATAAAGGGGCGTCCTTACTTTCTTAAAATATTCAGATGTGCACGTACACAAGAAATTATTTAATTGAAGATCTATATTATCCCCTCTACCCATCCTGTGGGCGGTAGTCAAAAGATTATAGAGGTACATAATGGGTCCGGACTGGGCCCCAAATTTTTATAGCTGAGCAAGTTACATAATGAACTCAGGTAGATCGTACAATCATGACAAGTTAAAAAAAAACACTTTTATATTTTTTTGCAAGGTCTAACAAAAAAAACCCCAAACCCGGAACGGACGGTTGGTTGGGGAAAGTGGGGGGACAGCTCACAGTTGATCTTGGAACCTGACGAACACAAGCTCAGTACCACGCTGGAGTACCATTACAAGGCACGTGTTCCCCAGCTTTTAATAACATGTTCATTTTTTCCCTATAATCCCCCTTGTCCATAATTTATCGCATTTGCTTTGTCTGTTTCATGGTCCTCAAAAATTTGTTAAGTTATACCTGAATTAAGGAAAAATCCCGACTTCACCTGAAACAGACAAAGCAAATGCAAAAGTAAATAGGGAAAAAATTTACGAAAAATAACATGTTATAAAGAGGGGCTTCCCCCTCCAACACCGGGTAATACTATCGGTGAGTTGATTATCAAATTTCTTTTTATTCCACTCTATGGTAAAATAATCCCCCTTATAAATTTAATCAGTGCCTTGTCTAATGAGTATATCTCACAGGATTTTGTGTGTGTGCGTTGATAAACATCGTATAGTGCGTGTCCCGTGGATGGGTATGTCAGCTTTGTACACTTAGGTTACTTCATCCTAACGGGCCCATATTTAAGATTAAAGTGTTCTTGATTGGGGGTGAACAAGTGACATGCAGCCAAATGAAAATTGCACTTATTTTAGATTAGAAACCCAAGTCGTCAATGGTTAACATGAGGTATTTTTTTTTTTAATAAAAAACATTTTTATTAATTAAAAGTTTATCTGCTTTTTACTGTTTTTTTTATTTGTAAGCCCAAACTTAAAAAGTGTCATGTTGTGGTCAACCCTTCTTAAGAAATTTAAATTTTTTCCCTCAGGTTTGTAATTT
This sequence comes from Cherax destructor, assembly GCA_009830355.1. Taxonomy (NCBI): domain Eukaryota; kingdom Metazoa; phylum Arthropoda; class Malacostraca; order Decapoda; family Parastacidae; genus Cherax; species Cherax destructor. Next base: position 6,492 of record WNWK01020333.1, on the reverse strand, counting down.
TCAATTAATGATTGAAGGTGCTTACTGGTATTCTTATTTCTTGGTTAAGATAGGTTAGGTTGGCACCCTTCATTTCCCCCAATTACCATAATTTTTAGACGGTTGTTTGTTAGCTGAGGAAAGAGGCTTATCATATATAACTGGGGTTTGTTACCATAAAGTTACGTATATTGGGACGAAAAACCCGGAAGAAAAAAAGAAAAACGGACGCAAATGTCCGGGGACGCCAATCACCAACATCCAACGATAAAACCAATTAATCTATTTAAGCTACATATTCTTAATATTCTGTTTCTTCAGATGCAAAAATATATTGAACTGTTTCACAGTATTTGATTAGACGGGTTTGTGGGGGGACTATTCCACGTATATTGCCTCTGCCCCAAAAATTTCCGTGTCTGTTCTGTGTAGTGACTTTTCAGCCCTTTTTTTTTTTTTTTTTTTTATTTAATATATATATATATATATATATATATATATATATATATATATATATATATAAACAATGGTTAAAAAAATTAAAGTTCTCTAAGATTAAGAAGATGAGCGATAGTTCACTTTCACAATTCCACATTTTCCCAGATTTAGGAGGGCTGATTTTCCTGATATTCTTCTTAATCCTGTGTTTATAAATAACACTTTTAGTGGCATGAGTAACTCCCAGCTGCCTCTTTTGTTTTTGACAAATTTCACCCACCTCTTCAATATTCCTCTTAACTATTTCGCATGTTTTAAAGTAGTCTGAACCCCTCAACTCTTTTTAAATTTCCCAGTCGTGAATATCCTATTATTTTAAATTCCAGCTGTCCTAGTTTTAAACAGTCCCATTCTTAATTTTTTAAAAACGTTCGAGAAGTTAATGTCAATGAGGTATATCTGCCTCAAATTTCTCCCGGAGGTTTACTAATCTGTCTATGACGGGCTTTGCTGGCGAGGGGCTCTGTATTGTAATTTTTTTTGCTATTTTTATTTTTTGGGATTTAAGCGTCTGTTTCGTGGGGAGAGGGGACAAAAAAAACCCTTTTGGGTTCCATTCGCGGGGATATAAATTTTTCTTTTTTGGCAACGTTGCTCTTCTTAAAAGAAGAAAAAAAAATAGGGTGATGGGGCCAAACCTCCGTCCTCTAAAAAACGAGACCCCGCAACTTCACTGTACTCACCTAGTTGCTCTTAAAACAAGTATATAAACAAGACATCGGGTTCATCCCTGCCAACCTTCATTACTTGTCAAAGCGAAAACGCAAGATATCTCCGAAATTTAACTGCAGAAAAATCAATGTATTATTATTTTATGAAAAACCATATCATAATCACAGAGCTCATATAAATACTATAGATGTAAAACAGGAGTGGGTAGAAAAAAAGGTGAATGTTGGTAAATTAGACACATATCAACTCGTCGGGTTTCTGAACCTTCATTTACAAAGGTGAATGTTAATGAATTCAGATAGAGAATGGTGAAACAGATGTGGAAGAGGGAAATTTTTGGGGTTAAAATTTTGTGCCTCAGAGCTTCGGGGTTTAAAACAGAATGCGCAAAAAAATGAAATTTTTATGGAACGAAGAGGCGAAAAGGATGATAAGCAAAAAAAAGTTGACAAAAAAAATTTTTTTTTGTAAAAAAAAAATATAAAGAAACCGAAGAATGGGAGATGAAAATAAAAAATTAAAGAGTAGTGACCTGGATTCCTGGTTTTTAAGACTTTATTTTTTTAGTACTTCAGCTGTTTTTTTTTCATTCCAATGAAAAAAAAAAAATCTTGAAGCTGAAACAAGTACAATAGCATATTATCTACGTTTAATTAGTTCACTGGAAACACCCAGTGTAAGAAATGACCTGGGTTTTCAAACCTCTGTCCTTGTAGCAATGTTGTCTTAGAAAAAAATTTTTTGACAGATTTTTAAAGCTTTTATCCCCCTGTGGGTAGTAGTTATGTTATAATTCAGTGGGGCCAGGGGCTGAGCCTCGAAGTTCTATTAACCTGGGTATACCTGGAGAGGGTTTCGGGGTCAACCCCCCCGCGGTCTCTGAGACCAGGTCTCGCGGTGGATCAGGGTCTGATTAACCCAGGCTGTTCGCTGGCCAACAAACTAACTGAACCACAGCCCAGCGGGTCAGGTACTGACTTTAGGTCCCTTCCCATTTTTTTCCTTAAACCCCCAACACTACAATTATAAAACTGCAACATTAAACCCTTTCAGAGTGCGCACTGTACTTCCCATCTCCAGGACTCAAATCCTGCCTGCCTTTCTAATCCCCTTTATAAATGTTCCCTTTTCCCCTCCAACACACGTCTAGTCTAAAAAAAATTTGTCTCCATTTGCACCATGCATGAGCGTGTTTTTTTTTTTTTTTTTTTTTTTTTTTTATATATATATATATATATATATATATATATATATATATATATATATATATATATATATATATTATGAAAAATGAAAGTACTGTATGTTTATAAACTTTGAGTAAATTCTTCTACTTCTTTTATTATTATTTAAGGGGGCCTAAACCCCTAGGTATTATAAAATGTCTGACCGGACCGCGGGGGCGTTGAACCCCGAAACCTTTCCCGGTATACTCCAGTTAAGGGGTTCTGGCTTAATACCAAGTAAGAGGAGGGATAACTCCAGTTTTTTTGGGGTCAAAGTCCTTTACCATCATTAATGCATCCCCGGGTTCCTCCCTTGAAGACAGCTTTTACCCTATTCCGTATAAACTAAAAAAAAAAAAAAAAAAAAATCATTGCGACAAAACAGCCACCATTTGTCGTCACTTCTCAACACCCACTCAAAAACTAGAATGTTCTCCCAATTTAAAAAAGGAAAATCTATCAAAAGCTTGTGTATTATCTTGCCTTTCATTTCATTCGAATTTCTGCCATTTTTTTGTTACATAATGCGTACGGGTTTTTTATTTTAAGCTTCTGGGTTGATGACTTGACTGTGCATAAAAAACCCAGTAATCGTTCGAGAAGGTTTTTTTTATACGGGGAATGATTTGTGAAAACTGGAGGAATAACCCCAAAACCCCCGGCGAAAAAAAAAAAACCCAGTGGCATTGAATTTTTTACTGGTACAACGTTTCCCCCCATGAGTGGAAAAACATTGTACCAATAAAGAAATCCTCAGCTACTAGTGCCTTTTTACCACTGAAGTATTGGAATCATTTATAATACTCAAAAACCACATTAAAACTATTCTTGGTTTTATGTGAATAATTATGTTGGGGAAAAAAAATTACCATTGTAAGCAGATCAAAACTTGTTAATAATGTATTACCACTGAACTTCTCCTACCATAACACTGGGGTACAGTCCTTGGACTCATTATGTGTCTCTGTAATGTTTGGGGGACAGTCCTTGGACTCATTATGTGTATCTGTAAGTTGAGGTACAGTCCCGGGCTCATTATGTGTTTTGAAATGTTGGGTACAGTCCCTGGACTCAAATTTCCCTCTGTAATGTTGAGGTACAGTCCCTGGACTCATTATGTGCCTCTGTAATGTTGGGTCGTCCCCGGACTCATTATGTGTCTCTGTAATGTTGGGAAAAGTCCCTGGACTCATTATTTCCCCTGTAATGTTGAGGGACAGTCCCTGGAAAAATTGCCTCTGTAATGTTGAGGTACAATCCCTGGACTCATTATTTTCTCTGAAAGTTGGGTACAGTGCCTCTGTAATCTTTTGACTACCACCCACGGGATGGGTATACTGTTTAATGAAGCTACTAAACTAACGCCACTAAAAATTAGGTATCACGTTATTTATTGTCATACTCATGGAGAGCGTTGAGCCCGTAATGGTAAGTACTACCCGACGTCAACAACATTTCATTTCAATTATTCCCTTTTTTCTTAAAAAAGGGGCGGGATGTTATTTATTTAATAATTTAAATTATTTTTATTTTGGGGGTGTCAACTTTTCAAAAATTTTAAAAAAACTGTAGCCCATTCTACAGATATATGTCTGTAATATCCCCAAGAGGGTTTATCCCAAAGAAGGGGGGGATTGTTCCCAGTCTTTGGTAAAAGGGCCCGTCACCAGCTTCATACCTCCTTTGAGGGGTAACTTATTTAATAATAATAATAATAATAATAATAATAATAATAATTTTTATTTCTACAAGTACATGTACAAGGTATACAGTCCTAGCTGACATCAATGACATACTACTATAAAAAAGCCCCCTTTTTATGCAAAACATTTCGGACAAAATATTAGGTAAATTTTTTCACCCGGATCTACCACACCAGTCGACTAAACCCCGGGGCCGGGAAGTGAACATGGACAGCAGGTGTCAAGAAAACGCGTTTTATGTTTCCCCCCTACCAAAAATCGACCCCGGACCTCAGGGGTGAGCTGAGGGGCTTTTGTGTCGGTTTCATGTAACTATTTGTTTTAATTTAGATTTGTTTTGTTGGATACAAATATTTGGAACATTTTTTTTTTCTACAAAAAAAAAATTCAAGTCTTTTTTTCGTGTCTAAATTTCTTGCTGATCTGATGGACCTTTTAAACTTTCTTTGTTTTTTTAATTCATCCTCCTAACAAAACAAATCTTTTGTGGTGTGTTCTCACTTTTTTCAGTATATGTTCACGAGGGGTGCGCTAAACCTGGGGGGAGTCATGCACTGGTCATATACTCAGGTATAGTCTTCTTTTTTTTCCACAAGTTTTGTTTTTTTCACCAGATATAAAGACTTTCATACATTCAAATAGTGGAAAAACACACAAAATACAATCACTTTTTGGGGGACATTTAATGGAGTCGTTTGGGGCCCGGGACACTGGTCCTCCAACTGTACAAAGGGGAAGAACACAAAAGTTTACAATGAAAAAACCCTGAGCAAAAAATGGGTAATATGTGCTGGGGGTTGAAAATTCTGTTTTTGTGCTTCTAGATAATGGCATCTATAGATATTTGTGTCTACGATGATCACTTGCCTTGGTCCCATCCAAATAAGGAGAGGGAAACAGACGTTTCCCTTTTGTTTCTTTCAGTCCACCTCAGATTTCCCTAAGGGTTTCCTTCATTTCCCAAAGGCCCAGAGATCATGTTGATAGGGCGAAACCCGTTGGGTGCTGGTGGGGGAGTGTTGATGGCATGGTTGGTGTCGGTGGTGCGCCTGCTCCCCGTCGTCAGGATTCTGTTCACAACGTTAAAACTCTCCGGCCCTCTAAACCCCAATGACTTTATCGTAGGTAAGCTTATCTATTTAAGTACATAAATGTGAACATTCACAATATAAGAAACAAAATTTAAAATCTAGGGGCTCATGATTATTTAGGGAAATTAGGATGCAGATTCAGATTCTTTATTTCCTTGCAAGTTTACAATGTGGTTGACATATTGTAGGAAATATATACATAGGTAGTTGACAGGGGGGTTTACAATGATTTGTAGTGCAAAAAAGAGCCATATCATGCCTTGGCATTAGGGCATCTAAACAACAGATTCTAATTACTTAACAATAGATTTCTGGATAAGTGGAACGAACTCTCGGGGAGATTCATTAGTGTAAGAAATTTAAGTACTTTAAATATATGTTGGACGGGAGTAAGGGGGGTGGGTTGGGGGTGACTTGCACCTGCTACTTATGTTCGGGTTTTATCACAACATTAGTACCAAAAAAAAAAAAAACATCAATGTGAAGCTAAACTCAAAACTGCCAGAATAGGTGAAAGGGGACAATCTTAATTTTGGGGCCACTGTTACAATTGTTAAAAATGATTTATATAGCTAATATATAAGAGCAGATACATTACCAAGCAACAGTTTTAATCCTGGAAAAACAGTAAATAATGAAAGACATGGAAAGAAGAGAAAAGGAATTATCAATTGTTATTATTATTATTGTTATTATTATTATTATTATTATTTTAATTTTAGTAGTAGTAGTAGTAGTAGTAGTAGTAGTAGTAGTAGTAGTAGTAGTAGTATTCATGTGGGAGCACTACGTCAGGGGGTTGGGGAAATAATAAAAATTTGTCCAAAAAAATGAAGGTTCTTCCATTTCTTTGGATCAAAATTACCTGCTCAAGACACCGTCCTTGAAGGGATAAAAAAAGTCCTAAAAAATTTTTCTTGGCTGTCCAAACCACTAATTTTATTCCATTTAGGCACCATACCTCTTAAAAACTACCATGGCCTCCAAGACACGTGCATCATTTCCCAAAACGAACAGCAATTTCCTATTTTGGTTTAGGGGGAAGCCTCGTAGTGTCCCATCAAAAAAATTTTTTCATATTTATTTTTAAATTTCAATGGCTGAGGCATAACTTGTCTTTGTTATTCCAGTGATCTACCTTTTGTGGGTTTCCTAGCTTTACTTCGGCTCCCTTTTTTTAATTTACAACTGTGGCCCATTTAATTCGATGTGGTTCGCCGGCTTGTTCCGGCCCGGGTCTTGTCCATTGGTGACCCGGCAAACTGTGCCTCTTGTTATCCTTCTTCAAGACTCTGCTATTATATATACGAGTGTTTTTTACAC
>WNWK01020332.1:0-36061 GCA_009830355.1 Cherax destructor | reverse complement strand
CTCTCTCTCTCTCTCTCATGTTGGGCATACAGCTGACTGAGTTGTGGTTTTCCTTAATTTTTGGTTGGTGTACGTAAAGGAGCCTTAAGAGATTTTAACATTTTCACTGTCTTGTGTAGGTCTATGAGATCATTGAACCTGTGTAAATATTATGTAATTCTTTTGTAATTTTCCATTTGTCATTCACACCCTGTCTCTTTGTACTTGTGATTGTAGTGAACTACACAAGTTGTCTTAAATAATATGCTAGGTCTAGATTTATGTAGGATGTAAGCCTTATGATTATACTACTGCACATAGGGGAAAGAAGCTTATGATGTTATGGTCTGTCTTGGACTATTGTTTGCCCCAAATATATTACTGAATTAGTGGTTTTCCTTGGTGCATACTTATGTATATCTACTGAAATCTTTGTATGGCTCATGAGAAATATTTTTTTTTTTAATTTTTTAAGAAGTTGGTCACTGCCCAAGGGTAAGTTTTAAATGTTTTGCAAATTCAATATGTTGCAGGCTAAGTGATTAGTGCTTTTGATAGCTACCATTCATGCCACATTTCAGTGAATGTAGGCTTTTCAATTTATATAATTATTCTTCTATTCACAGAATGTCAGAGATGGATATGTATAAAGGAAAAACTGATAGATTATTCAACTTCCAATCTAAGAGTAATATACAGAATCATAGTGAGCAGTCAGACTGGCAAGAAGGAAAGAAGAAAAGTGAATCTGAAAGAGTGGGTACCTTTAAAGTTGGTAGGGAAGAAACAAGGAAAAGAGAACCCTTGAATAGTGTGAACTGGGAAAGTAGACTGGGAAATAAGATTAATATTAAAAAGGAAAATGAATTTGACTTGGAAAATAAAAATATTAGTAACTGGAGAAAAAGGAATGAAAGTGCGTATTCTGTAGACTTGGAAAACACCAATAAGGGTCAACGAACAGGGTGTTCCATTGGCCCAATTAGAGCAAAACCATCATACCGTTCATTTCACTCTCCAGGTACTGAAGCGGTGAAATCCAGAATTGGGAATACCTCATTGCAGGAAAATAAAACTCTTGAGCACCCTTCAGAGGTAAATACAGTATCAAATAATACAAACAGATTAATTCAAAATCCTGTCACTTCAGAAGCAAGTATTTGGGATGATCATAGAAACAGAGCAGAGAGTAAAACATTTCCAACGGCCAAGAAGTTAAAGGGAAAAAATGATGACTTAAAAACAAACCACATTTTCAAGGGTTCAGAGAAACATGAATTAAGCACAATGCCTGAACATAAACACTGGGATGAAGATGAACATACTAAATATTTGACATTAGTAATGCCATTTGGTGAACCAGTTGATATTACAGTTACATGGATCTTATCTCCAGTGAAGTTCTACTGCCAGGTAAACAACAGCTTTACCCAAACATGGAAAGAGAAAATGGAGGCTGCACAAGTACACTATAACAGGTAAGATTTTTTTATTCTGGTTTTTGCAGTTATTCTAATATACCTGATTGGGAGAATTTCTAGTCAGTAAAGAAGAGGAAGCCCATTACTTAAAAGGTGTGTCCAAGTTGTGTGATGATTTTGTTCCAGTGTACTTTAAAGAAGTTTCACCGACATCTTTATACTGATAGCTTGACCAGGTAGATTTCCAGTATTAACCTCTTAACTATCCAAACGTAGATCTATGTTCTCTCGCCCAGCGCTCCAAATATCTTTTTTTTTTTTTTTCTTAAATCAGAGAGGGCAATTTTCTGTGTGTAATAAGACCCAAAAAAAAAAAAAATTAAGGTCAGTACTTACCGAGATATAAGACTTCGAAGTTGGCACTGGATGCTCACCTGAGGGCAACATGGAGTCCTGCTGATGTACCTTTTTTTTTTTTTTTTTTTTGTTTTTTTTGTTCTGATAATTACAATTTGTAGTAGTTCTTGTGATTTCATAGCCAATGTTTGTTCTGACACTAATATTAGGTACTGAAATAGTACTCAAATAGTCACAAACACACTAACAGGTGAACATTTTCATCTGCTTTGCTCACATACTATTGTCTAGAAATACTATATACAAAGTATTTATAGGTCCCAGCAATGTTTTAGACATGCTGGAGTATATATGAAACTCCTTGAAGCATTGTGTAAGACGAATGTCACTCCACTGCTGACAGTGGAGTGACACTTGATAGTGCACTGCCTTGGCTTTATTTGTTTTCATTGTTACATATAAACACTGTCTGTTTAGCTCTGTCTCTGCTTATCTGTCTTTCTGTCTGCCTCTCTCCCTTAGTCTCAGAGAGAGCTGCTCATGAGCCAACAGGTATTACACACCGTGGAAAATGCGTATTCAAAGTCTTGCTTATTATGCCTTATATCTTCAAGGACAGTATAGCACTTTGTATTCTTTGGGTTATCCTAGGTAATTTACACTATGTATGATTGTATGAGGTGTCTTGTAGCTCTATCGCTAGCGCACTTGGCTCTCACACTGAGGCCCGAGTTCGAATCCCCAGTACGGCTGGATAACAGGACGTGTTTCCATAAGACACCTGCTGTCCATGTTCGCCCATCATTATAAAATGGATACCTGGGTGTTAGTCGACTGGTGTGGGTTGCATCCTGGGACAAAACTGACCTAATTTGCCTGAAATGTTCTGAGCATAAGCTGCTTTCTATATGTGTAGTAGTATGTCATTGATGTCAACTAGGCCTGTATACCTTGTACATGTACTTGTAGAAATAAAGATACTGTGGTCCCTCGACTAACGAACTTAATCCGTTCCAGGAGCTAGTTCTTAACACGAAAAATTCATAATTCGAAACCTTATTTCCCATAAGAAATAATGTAAATACAATTAATCCGTTCCACCCAAAAATATTTACAAAAAATACATTTTAATTATAGTTCTACATACACAAAACATTATTAAAACTATAAATACTACTACTAATAATAAATAATAAAAAACAGATTAATAAATAACATTTACTTACCTTTATTGAAGAGAGTTGCAGGCATCTGGAAGATAGGGAGGACGACTGGGGGAGTGTGTTAGTGTTTGGAAGGGCAATTTCCCTCCAAAATGACTTCAGGTAACAAGTCCTTATCTGGGGTTACTTCCCTTCTTTTTCTTTTAATGCCACTAGGACCAGCTTGAGTGTCACTGGATCCCTGCCTCGAGAAATAACTGTCCACAGTCCTCTGTTTCTGGCGACTCTCTCTAATATTTTCCTGAAGTGCAACATGGCTCTGTCACTGAAGTGGTTGCACAGATGGCTCATTTCAGCTTGCTCAGGGTGGTGTTTTTCAACAAAACTTTGCACATCGTTCCACTTGGAACAAATTTCCTTAATCTGTGAAGAAGGCACCTCCTTCACTCTCTCTTCCTCCTCCTGTGAAGCAATAACCTCAGCTCTGGTCTGATGCTGTTCCAGTTCCAGCTCTTGTAGCTCTTCAGTTGTTAGCTCTACCCTGTGCTCCTCCACCAACTCTTCCACATCCTCACCACTCACCTCCAACCCCAGGCTGTTCCCCAATGCCACAATATCTTCCACAATGTCTTCCACAACAGGCACAGGGTCATCAGGGTCAGCCTCAAATCTTTCAAAATCCCTCTTTTCAACACAATCCGGCCACAGTATTCTCCAAGCAGAGTTCGAAGTCTTGGAAGTCACTCCCTCTCAAGCCTTACCTATAAGGCCTATGCAATGCACGATATTGAAGTGATCTTTCCAGAACTGTCTTAGGGTGAATGCAGTGTCTGAGGTCACATCAAAGCACTTCTGAAACACTGCTTTGGTGTACAGTTTCTTGAAGTTTGCAATGACTTGCTGGTCCATGGGCTGGATGAGAGGAGTGGTGTTAGGAGGCAAGAACTTCTATCTGATGAAACTGAAGTTGTCAGACAAATAGTCTTTCAAGTTGTGAGGATGAGCAGGAGCATTGTCCAGTACCAGGAGGCACTTGAGTGGCAATTTCTTTTCCAGGAGGTATTTCTTCACACTAGGGCCAAACACTCCAGTCAACCATTCCATTAAAAAGTCCTTAGTGACCCATGCATTAGTGTTAGCCTTCCAATGCACACACAAATTATTCCTGTTAACATTGTGTTTCTTGAAGGCTCTGGGATTTTCTGCGTGATACACCAGTAAAGGCTTCACTTCAAAATCACCACTGGCATTAGCACACAACATGAGAGTTAGCCTGTCTTTCGTAGGCTTGTGTCCTGGCAGTGCCTTTTCCTCCTGAGTAATGAAGGTCCTGTTGGGCATTTTCTTCCAAAACAGGCCTGTTTCATCACAATTAAACACTTGCTGGGGGAGGAATTCTTCAGCCTCTACGAACCCCTTAAATTCACTCGCAAACTTTTCAGCTGCACGTTTGTCTGAGCTGGCTGCCTCACCATATCTCACAACACTGTGTATGCCACTACGTTTCTTAAACCTCTCAAACCAGCCTGTGCTGGCTTTAAAATCACACTCCTCACCACTGGTTCCAGGCATTGTCTTGACAAGATCTGCGTGCAACTTCCTTGCCTTTTCACAAATTATCGCCGTGGAAATACTATCACCTGCTATCTGTTTGTTTATCCACACCATCAACAACTTCTCAACTTCATCCACTGTTTTCGATCTATTTTTCGTTAACATATCAACCCCTTTTGCAACATTAGCTTCCTTGATCTCATTTCTCTTTCCCAGGATAGTGGTGATAGTAGATTTGTTTTTGTTGTACATCCTGGCAAGCTCACTCAGACGTACGCCCCACTCATATTTTTCAGTTCGATGGTGGTCCTCGCTCTCTTTACCACAGGGGTGCCACTAGGAAGCTTCTTTGGAACCATTGTTACTTATTTCACAGTGACAATCACTGAACCAGCAATAAACACAACAAAAGTATTGTGAATGTTTGAAAGAGTGCGCTGGGTAATGTTCTCTTAAGTGTAAACAACGCTTGACTGGCATCCTGTCCGCCTCACTGCGCTTGCGTGGGGCAGGCGGACAGGTCTGGTATGGTTTGCTACACGAGTAATGTTTGCTACACGAGAAAAATATTTTGCGGAAAAAGCGTTCGTTACACGATTTGTTTGTTATATGGAGCGTTCGTTAGTCGGGGTTCCACTGTATATTATTATTTATGTGTACCTGCGAGGCAAGGGACAGAAATATAGGGAGACGGAAGTGCAAAGAGACGGAAGTGCAGAAATACACAGACGGGGGTAGAGAGAGAGAGAGAGAGCCAATGTCAATCAGCTACCCAGCCTGCTGAACACGTATTACACATGTTCCAGAATTGTTTATCTTTACATTGGGCATAGGTTATAGGACATTCTAGCAGGATGACATTACCAGTGGTATGAAAATTGAAATGATGTTGCATAAATGTTTTTGATATTTCCTCGAATGCTTGTGGCCACATCCATCTCAGCCACTAAACTCAGGGTCAACATAAATTCCCTCTTAAAATGGGAGTGTTAATATGACCTAACATGGTGTTTGCCATGCTGTTTGCTCTAGCTGGCGCTCGATTGAACTGGTGCTCCCACAAGGTACTAAGTGGTCCCAAATTTTTGTAATACTACGCACAGCAAGTGTTAGGACCCATTCTATACTGACTAGGCATTTCAGGCCAAATTTGGAGGCAGGAAAACTAAAACGTTGATCTATATTTGGAGCGCTAGTGGTAACAACGTAGATCTATGTTTGGACAGTTAAGAGAAAAAATTCCTGTACTGGTGTTGTTGCTTTGCAAATGGGAAGTTATTGTCTCTTGTATGTGTTATTTTAGACATTTTAATAAATAACAAAAAGGCACAATACCGTGACTGGAACAATACACACACAACCCGCACATATAAAAGAGAGAAGCTTACGACGACGTTTCGGCCCGACTTGGACCATTTACAAAGTCACACTAACACACAGAGACGGGGGAAGTGGTATTTATAGGCAGGCAGACAGGGGAGGGTACCAGAGAGTGGGGTAATACTGGAGTAAGTAGTGGAAGTAGTAGTAATAGTAGTAGTGGAGACAGTCCTATGGGAAGGAGCACTGCAATGAGGCTAGCGGCCCGCAAGGGTGGGACGAGAACACAGAGGGAGGAAAGGGGAATGAAAAAAGGACAAATACAAGGCAAAAGAAAAGAAAGAAAGGAAAACCCATAGGAGAAAAAAGGAGAAGAGGAAAGAGATGAAAGGGAAAGGAATCAGGTTAAGTCACGGGTGTTCTGAAGTTTAGAGCATTTAACAATGTAATGAGAGAGGAAAGCATCAACAGAGACAAAGCCAGGGCTAAGATTCATACAGGGAAAGTTGTGTATAAGGGAAGATTCAACCAGGCGGCGACTATGAAAGTTGGACGTAGGGTAGACAGTTTTAACAGAAGACCAATCAATAGGATGACTGTGGTCTCTGACATGACAGAAAAGAGCATTATTAGTGTCGGCAAGCCTAACACTATTTTTGTGCTCCCTGAGTCTGTCAGAAAGAGATCGGCCAGTTTCTCCGAAGTACTGAAGAGGACAGGAGGAGCAAGAAATAGAGTAGACACCAGGAGAATCTGTGAAGGGAGGGGAGGTATGAACTAGATTAGTGCGAAGAGTGTTAGTCTGACGAAAGGTAAGTTTGATGTCTAAGGAACGGAGAGAGTTGCTGAGATTAGAGAGACCAGAGATGTAGGGAAGGCAGAGGACGGGAGAGTTCTCAGGAGTAGAGGGTTTAGGAGAGAAGAAAGTCCGTTTGGCACGAGAGAAAGCAGAGTCTATGAAATGGGAAGGGTAGCACAGATGCGGAGAGCACGGAGAAAGAGGGAGATAAGAACACTCTTCTTGACAGAGGAGGCATGATAAGAGAAGTAATGAATGTACATGCCACTGTGCATAGGCTTGCGGTACACGGAGAAGGCAAAACCACTTCCCCCGTCTCTGTGTGTTAGTGTGACTTTGTAAATGGTCCAAGTCGAGCCGAAACGTCGTCGTAAGCTCCTCTCTTTTATATGTGCGGGTTGTGTGTGTAGACATTTTAATATTTATATATGTATTATATATGTATGTGAACAGTACTTAGATAAAGGTAGAGAAGTTTTCATTGCATTTATGGTTTTAGAAAAGGCATATGATAGTGGATAGGGGAGCAATGTGGCAAATGTTGCAAGTGTATGGAATAGGTAGTAAGTTACTGAAGGCTGTAAAGAGTTTTTATGAGGATAGTGAGGCTCAGGTTAGGGTGTGTAGGAGAGAGGGAGATTACTTCCCGGTAAAAGTAGGTCTTAGACAGGGATGTGTGATGTCACCATGGTTGTTTAATATATTTATAGATGGGGTTGTAAAAGAAGTAAATGCTAGGGTGTTGGGGAGAGGGGTGGGATTAAATTATGGAGAATTAAATGCAAAATGGGAGTTGACACAGTTACTTTTTGCTGATGATACTGTGCTTATGGGAGATTCTAAAGAAAAGTTGCAAAGGTTAGTGGACGAGTTTGGGAGAGTGTGTAAAGGTAGAAAGTTAAAAGTGAACATAGATAAGAGTAAGGTGATGAGGGTATCAAACGATTTAAATAAAGAAAAATTGGATATCACATTGGAGAGAGGGATTATGGAAGAAGTAAATGTTTTCAGATATTTGGGAGTTGACGTGTCAGCGGATGGGTTTATGAAGGATGAGGTTAACCATAGAATTGATGAAGGAAAAAGGTGAGTGGTGCATTGAGGTATCTGTGGAGACAAAAAACGTTATCCATGGAGGCAAAGAAGGGAATGTACGAAAGTATAGTGGTACCAACACACTTATATGGGTGTGAAGCATGGGTTGCAAATGCTGCAGCGAGGAGGAGGCTGGAGGCAGTGGAGATGTCCTGTCTAAGGGCAATGTGTGGTGTAAATATTATGCAGAAAATTCGGAATGTGGAAATTAGGAGAAGGTGTGGAGTTACTAAAAGTATTTGTCAGAGGGCTGAAGAGGGGTTGTTGAGGTGGTTTGGTCATTTAGAGAGAATGGATCAAAGTAGAATGACTTGGAGAGCGTATAAATCTGTAGGGGAAGGAAGGCGGGGTAGGGGTCATCCTAGAAAAGGTTGGAGGGAAGGGGTAAAGGAGGTTTTGTGGGCGAGGGGCTTGGACTTCCAGCAAGCATGTGTGAGCGTGTTAGATAGGAGTGAATGGAGACGAATGGTTTTGGGACATGACGATCTGTTGGAGTGTGAGCAGGGTAACATTGTGTGAAGGGATTCAGGGAAACCAGTTAATTGATTTAATTGGACTTGAGTCCTGGAAATGGGAAGTACAATGCCTGCACTTTAAAGGAGGGGTCTGAGATAGTGACAGCTGGGAGGGACTTTTCTCAGCTGTTGTATCTGAGCTCCTCTGCAAAGACAGTGATTATGTATGAGTGTTGTGAAAGTGTTGAATGATGATGAAAGTATTTTTCTTTTTGGGGATTTTCTTTCTTTTTGGGTCACCCTGCCTCGGTGGGAGACGGCCAACTTGTTGAAAAAAAAAAAAAAAAAAATTCAAATACAGTAGATCGTCATTTAACACAAGTTTATTTGGCAAGATTTGGGTATAGTACGATTGAAGAATTGCAGCACATTTTTATGTAACACTACGTAAAATTAACTTTACACAGTTCGTGGAAGGGGAAAAAAATTGAGCGCGCGGTGGGTTACACCATTGAGTCAATGGGGGAGATCTACCGTTACCCTCACTGCGCTGTATGACCCCTGTGGTTTAGCCCTTCTTTTTTTATTATAATAATAATAATAATACTGCCACCCATGCAAGCCTCACCCACCCACACCACCCTCCCAGCCTGCATTTGCCACCTCCCCACACCACCCCACCATTCCAGTACTTCATACGCGTACAGTCCCTCTTCTCTGCTACAAGCTTGTGATTGTGAATTGTTTTGATCTTTTAATTACAATATATCTTGTATCTGCCAAGCAATCATGACACCACTTTGAGTGTTGCTCAAAGTGGCAAGAAAAGGTATAAGCATTTAAGTTCAAACACTCCACCTAACGACTATCTCACTGGCACCTATCCGAACACACTATTCCTAGCCCCGACCAACCCAATAGAAGTTTCACTTATAATCAACACATTAAAAAACAAAGCAGGTGACCTAAATAACTTGCCACCTTTTATATACAAAAAAGCCTTTCAAGTTCTCTCACCAATTATTGCAACACTCTTTAATAAATCCATTGAATCCTTTACCTTCCCATCAATACTCAAAATAGCGAGGGTCACCCCAATACATAGAGGAGATCAAACAGACCTGAATAACTACAGGCTGATATCTAACTTACCCCTTCTCTCCAAAATCTTTGAAAAATTAATTCATAGACAAATATATTCCTACTTCACCTCCAACAATGTACTCAACAACTGTCAATTTGGATTCAGGCCTAATAAAAATACAAATGATGCCATTATACACATGTTAGAAATAATTTACACCGCTCTTGAGAAAATAAAAATCCCAGTGGGAATCTTCATTGATTTACGTAAAGCTTTTGATACAGTTGACCATGATCTGTTACACCTAAAATTATCACACTATGGTATAAGAGGGCACTCCCTCAACTACCTAAAATCATACCTTAGCAACAGAAACCAATATGTGCTAGCTCTACTGCACAAACTATTACAGTAGGTGTCCCACAGGGAAGTGTTCTTGGCCCACTTCTCTTTCTCATTTACATTAACGACCTACCAAATGCATCTCAACTACTCAAACCCATACTATTTGCAGATGACACTACATACGTTATCTCGCACCCAAGCCCAGACATACTAGCTAACACTGTAAATACTGAATTGCAGAAAATATCTACCTGGATGATGACTAACAAACTTACTCTCAGTAAATAACAAAAAAGGCACAATACCGTGACTGGAACAATACACACACAACCCGCACATATAAAAGGAGAGGAGCTTACGACGACGTTTCGGTCCGACTTGGACCATTTACAAAGTCACACTAACACGAAGGACAGGAGGAAGGGGTATTTATAGGCAGGCAGACAGGGGAGGGCACAAGAAAGTGGTGGGGGGAAATGGAGGTAGTAGTGAAGGTGGTAGTGGTAGTAGTAGTGGAGTCAGTCATAAGCTAGGAAAGGAGCACTGCAAAGATGCTGACGGCAGGTAAAGGTAAGAACAAGAGCACAGTGGGGAAAAATAAAATAAAATAGAGGACAAATACAAGGCAAAAGAAAAGAAAAGAAAGAGAACCCAGAGGAGAAAGAGGAGAAGGGGGAAGAAAAAGAGGGGGAAGGAATCAGGTTAAGTCATGGGTGTTCTGAAGTTTGGAGCATTTAACAATGTAATGGGAGAGGAAAGCATCTACAGAGACAAAGCCAGGGCTAAGATTCATACAGGAAAAGTTGGTATAAGGGAGGATTCACCAACGGCGACTGTGAAAGTTGGACGTAGGGTAGACAGTTTTAGCAGAAGACCAATCAATGGGATGACTGTGATCTCTGACATGACAGAAAATAGCATTATTAGTGTCGCCAAGCCTAACACTATTTTTGTGCTCCCTAAGTCTGTCAGAAAGTGATCGGCCAGTTTCTCCGAAGTACTGAAGAGGACAGGAGGAGCAAGAAATAGATTAAACACCAGGAGAATCTGTAGAGGGAGGGGAGGTATGAACTAGATTAGTGCGAAGAGTGTTAGTCTGGAGAAAGGTAAGTTTGATGTCTAAGGAACGGAGAGAGTTGTTGAGATTAGAGAGACCAGAGATGTAGGGAAGGCAGAGGACAGGAGAGTTCCCAAGAGTAGAGGGTTTAGGAGAGAAGAAAGTCCGTTTGGCACGAGAGAAAGCAGTCTATGAAATGGGAAGGGTAGCCAAGACGGGAAAATGAATTATGAAGAGTGGAAATTTCTGCTTCAAGGAACTGAGGATCACAAATGCGGAGAACACGGAGAAAGAGGGAGATAAGAACACTTTTCTTGACAGAGGAAGCATGATAAGAAAAGTAGTGAATGTACATGCCACTGTGCATAGGCTTGCGGTACACGGAAAAGGCAAAACCTGTATCTGAGCGGTGGACATGAACATCAAGAAAAAAAAGCAAAGAATTAGATTCCCAATCAGCTTTAAACTTAATGGAAGGGGCAAGATTATTAAGAGCATCAAGAAAAGGTTGGAAGAGACTTAAGTCATGAGGCCAAAGAGCAAAGATGTCATCTACATAGTGGAGCCAGAGTGATGGATGTACATCAATAGTGGGAAGAACAGTCTCGAAGTATTTCATGTAAAGATTAGCAAGAACAGGAGATAGAGGAGAGCCCATGGCGACACCAAAGGTTTGAGAATAATATTTACCTTGAAAAGAAAAGGAGTTAGTCCACACAAAGGCGGATAAGATCAAGAAAGACATCAGTAGGTATAGGGAGATGAAGTAACCCTTCGTTGGCCTTCTCTCTAAGAAAATTAAGGACATCATCCAGAGGGACATTAGTGAAGAGGGACTCAACATCAAGACTAAGCATCTTACAGGTCGGGAGAGAGCGAGAGGTTGTGTGTGTATTGTTCCAGTCACGGTATTGTGCCTTGTTTGTTATTTATGGACCCCGCAGGTAAGCGTCTTATTCTTTCAAACGTTTTTAATGTTCTTCCTTCTTTTAAACCCCTCTTTCTTTCTTATGAGGCTGCTCTTATTGCCACCAGGCGTCATAAGAATCAGCTTTGCTTTCTACGTGACTGTCTTGCTGAGCAGGTTCTACCCCCTTCCTTCTCCCATTTCCTGAAACCTAACCCACTGGGCACTCCCTTTCCTGAGCATGCCAGTCTCCTACTCCAACAGCTCATTATTTCTACTAAGTCTCAAGTTGAAGATGCCTTCTTTACTCTTCGTCAGCGTCAACATGCTCTCTTTGCTTCCCTTCCACAAGATCTCTGTAACCTTCTCACTACCGTCGCTTTTGACACTGCTCGCCTGAATTCACAAATGCATTCTACTAAACTACAGAACAAACTTCAACGTCTCATCTCAGATAGCCCTTGGTCCAAATTCTCCCTTACTGACTGTGTTACTAATCTGTCTTCTGTCACACACTCCTAACATGAGCTTGAACTGCTTGGTTTTGGTCTTTCTTTGCCACTTCACCTACCCCTCGCGCTGGTATTGACATGATTAGCTCTTTTGATTCTTTTCGCCAGTCTCGCTCTCGTAATAAAAATCTTCCTGATTTATCCACTTTTCGTGGCGCTCTCCTTCCTGCTCTTGATAGCCTGTTTTCTAAGAACCATCACCTTCCTTGCCGCTATCAACTTGCCCTTTCTTCTCTTAAATCCAATGCTAACATTGTCATACTCTCTTCTGACAAAGGTAATTCGGTAGTTATCCTTGATCGAGAGGATTACCTCCGTAAAGCCGATGTCTTGCTCTCTGACTCATGTACCTACACTCCTCTCGTTTCCAATCCTCTTGATCGCATCAAGAGAACTTTCAACAAGAAACTTAAGACTCTCTCCGACCTCTGTCCTTCTGACTTTAACCTTGTTCAACGTTTTCGGGTCATCTGTCACTCCCTGCCCTATTTCTATGGCCTTCCCAAAACTCACAAACCTGACATTCCTCTGCATCCCATCATATCTTCTAGAGGTTCTGTCTCTTATTCTCTTGCTTCTTGGCTAGCCAAAACTCTTACCCCCTTTCTTGGTACTTTTTCTCCTGCCCACCTTCGTCACTCTCAAGACTTCTTCGAACGTGTTCGCTCTCTCCCGACCTGTAAAATGCTTAGTCTTGATGTTGAGTCCCTCTTCACTAATGTCCCTCTGGATGATGTCCTTAATTTTCTTAGAGAGAAGGCCAACGAAGGGTTACTTCATCTCCCTATACCTACTGATGTCTTTCTTGATCTTATCTGCCTTTGTGTGGACTCTAATTCCTTTTCTTTTCAAGGTAAATATTATTCTCAAACCTTTGGTGTCGCCATGGGCTCTCCTCTATCTCCTGTTCTTGCTAATTTTTACATGGAATACTTCGAGACTGTTCTTCTTCCCACTATTGATGTATGTCCATCACTCTGGCTCCGCTATGTAGATGACATCTTTGCTCTTTGGCCTCATGACTCAAGTCTCTTCCAACCATTTCTTGATGCTCTTAATAATCTTGCCCCTTCCATTAAGTTTAAAGCTGATTGGTAATCTAATTCTTTGCTTCCTTTCCTTGATGTTCATGTCCACCGCTCAGATACAGGTTTTGCCTTTTCCGTGTACCGCAAGCCTATGCACAGTGGCATGTACATTCACTACTTTTCTTATCATGCTTCCTCTGTCAAGAAAAGTGTTCTTATCTCCCTCTTTCTCCGTGCTCTCTGCATTTGTGATCCTCAGTTCCTTGAAGCAGAAATTTCCACTCTTCATAATTCATTTTCCTGGCTTGGCTACCCTTCCCATTTCATAGACTCTGCTTTCTCTCGTGCCAAACGGACTTTCTTCTCTCCTAAACCCTCTACTCTTGGGAACTCTCCTGTCCTCTGCCTTCCCTACATCTCTGGTCTCTCTAATCTCAACAACTCTCTCCGTTCCTTAGACATCAAACTTACCTTTCGCCAGACTAACACTCTTCGCACTAATCTAGTTCATACCTCCCCTCCCTCTACAGATTCTCCTGGTGTTTAATCTATTTCTTGCTCCTCCTGTCCTCTTCAGTACTTCGGAGAAACTGGCCGATCACTTTCTGACAGACTCAAGGAGCACAAAAATAGTGTTAGGCTTGGCGACACTAATAATGCTCTTTTCTGTCATGTCAGAGATCACAGTCATCCCATTGATTGGTCTTCTGCTAAAACTGTCTACCCTACGTCCAACTTTCACAGTCGCCGTTTGGTTGAATCCTCCCTTATACACAACTTTTCCTGTATGAATCTTAGCCCTGGCTTTGTCTCTGTAGATGCTTTCCTCTCCCATTACATTGTTAAATGCTCCAAACTTCAGAACACCCATGACTTAACCTGATTCCTTCCCCCTCTTTCTCTTCCCCCTTCTCCTCTTTCTCCTCTGGGTTCTCTTTCTTTTCTTTTCTTTTGCCTTGTATTTGTCCTCTATTTTATTTTATTTTTATTTTATTTTTCCCCACTGTGTTCTTGTTCTTACCCTTACCTGCCGTCAGCGTCTTTGCAGTGCTCCTTTCCTAGCTTATGACTGACTCCACTACTACTACTACCACTACCACCTTCACTACTACCTCCATTTCCCCCCACCACTTTCTTGTGCCCTCCCCTGTCTGCCTGCCTATAAATACACCTTCCTCCTGTCCTTCGTGTTAGTGTGACTTTGTAAATGGTCAAAGTTGGACCGAAACGTCGTCGTAAGCTCCTCTCCTTTTATATGTGCGGGTTGTGTGTGTATTACTCTCAATATTGATAAAACCTATTTTATTCAGTTTGGGAACAGAGCTACAAACGCACCACTTAACATAATGATAAATGGGTCCTCTATCACAAAACTCAGAGGGAAAATTCTTAGGAATCCATCTTGACAGTGGCTTCAAATTTCAGACACATATACAACAAATTTCCAAGAAAGTCTCAAAGACCGTGGGAATACTATCCAAGATACGGTACTATGTTCCACAACCAGCTCTCCTTACCCTATATCACTCTCATTTACCCCTACCTCACCTATGGAATCTGTGCATGGGGCTCTACATCAATAACTCATCTCAGACCATTAATAACACAACAAAAGGCAGCAGTTAGAATGATGATAAATTCACACTCCAGACAACATATTCCACTAATATTCAAAAACCTAAACTTACTCACCATACAAGACATTCATACTTTTTACTGTGCCTATTACATACATAGAAAACACTATGCAAATATTACCCTAATACTTAAACTTCTCCTTACCAATTTTAACAGGACACATGACCATAACACTAGACACAGATCACTCCTCGATGTTCCCCGTGTCCATCTAACACTATGTAAAAACTCAATGCATTTAAAAGGCACGAAAATTTGGAATTCATTACCTGTCATTGCCAAAGAAACCCTACCTGTACCTCAATTCAAAACGATGCTAAAAAACCAACTCATCCAAACCTAAATGCTCAATATCAAACATTCCCAACAAAGTAGAATAATCACTTAAATGTAAAAACCTGATTAATCACTTAAATGTAAAAACCTGTTATGAATAATACATACTAAGCTAACTGTTTCTATAACATTTACATTATAATGACCACATAAACTGTAACTGCAATACAATTAATTGTTTTAAATTGTTATCTCACTCAATTAGTTGCATTGCTACAATTAATAAATTATTATGTTCAACTTATATTCAAATTTTACACCTTAGATACACAATTATACTTATTTTATAAATTTTTTTTTTTATTAACACATTGGCCGATTCCCTCCAAGGCAGGGTGGCCCGAAAAAGAAAAACTTTCATCATCATTCACTCCATCACTGTCTTGCCAGAAGGGTGCTTTACACTACAGGTATAAAACTGCAACATTTACACCCCTCCTTCAGAGTGCCGGCACTGTACTTCCCATCTCCAGAACTCAAGTCCGGCCTGCCGGTTTCCCTGAATCCCTTCATAAAATTATGGTTGATAATTTATAAAATTTATAATTTTTTTTTATAAATTATCAACCATAATTTTTACCATTTAGTCTACTATTAAATAGTCCTAAGAATGCCCGCAATGCACAGCATATTAGGGGCTTTTGGCATGTACATCTCATTTATACCTATGTATCATGTCTACCTAACTATGTATCATTGTACCATGTCTAAATAAACTATTATTATTATTAAAATTAACGAAGAAAACAAAGATATTAGACAAGACATAACCTGTGGTCGTAGTGAAGTGTTACTTTGTACACACAAAAAAAGAGGTAAACATAAGTTTGACTGACTGAATAACTTACTTGACTGACTGAATAACTTACTTGACTGACTGAATAACTTACTTGACTGACTGAATAACTTACTTGACTGACTGAATAACTTACTTGACTGACTGAATAACTTACTTGACTGACTGAATAACTTACTTGACTGACTGAATAACTTACTTGACTGACTGAATAACTTACTTGACTGACTGAATAACTTACTTGACTGACTGAATAACTTACTTGACTGACTGAATAACTTACTTGACTGACTGAATAACTTACTTGACTGACTGAATAACTTACTTGACTGACTGAATAACTTACTTGACTGACTGAATAACTTACTTGACTGACTGAATAACTTACTTGACTGACTGAATAACTTACTTGACTGACTGAATAACTTACTTGACTGACTGAATAACTTACTTGACTGACTGAATAACTTACTTGACTGACTGAATAACTTACTTGACTGACTGAATAACTTACTTGACTGACTGAATAACTTACTTGACTGACTGAATAACTTACTTGACTGACTGAATAACTTACTTGACTGACTGAATAACTTACTTGACTGACTGAATAACTTACTTGACTGACTGAATAACTTACTTGACTGACTGAATAACTTACTTGACTGACTGAATAACTTACTTGACTGACTGAATAACTTACCTGACTGACTGAATGAATGACTTGACTGACTGACTGAATGACTTGACTGACTGAATGAATGACTTGACTGACTGAATGAATGACTTGACTGACTGAATGAATGACTTGACTGACTGAATGAATGACTTGACTGACTGAATGAATGACTTGACTGACTGAATGAATGACTTGACTGACTGAATGAATGACTTGACTGACTGAATGAATGACTTGACTGACTGAATGAATGACTTGACTGAATGAATGACTTGACTGACTGAATGAATGACTTGACTGGCTTACTGAATGACTTGACTGGCTTACTGAATGACTTGACTGGCTTACTGAATGACTTGACTGGCTTACTGAATGACTTGACTGACTGGCTTATTGAATGACTTGACTGACTGACTGGCTTACTGAATGACTTGACTGACTGACTGGCTTACTGAATGACTTGACTGGCTTATTGAATGACTTGACTGACTGGCTTACTGAATGACTTGACTGACTGGCTTACTGAATGACTTGACTGACTGGCTTACTGAATGACTTGACTGACTGGCTTACTGAATGACTTGACTGACTGGCTTACTGAATGACTTGACTGACTGGCTTACTGAATGACTTGACTGACTGGCTTACTGAATGACTTGACTGACTGGCTTACTGAATGACTTGACTGAATGACTTGACTGAATGACTTGACTGAATGACTTGACTGAATGACTTGACTGAATGACTTGACTGACTGACTTGACTGACTGACTGACTTGACTGACTTACTGACTGGCTTACTGAATGTCTTGACTGACTGAATGACTTTAGACACTCCAGTACAACCATCGACTTCAGTTCCAGAACCTTTACCATCCACCTCAGCCCAGTAGGGCCACAGCATAACTCTCCACTCTCTTCACAATCATCCACAAACACCAGCACCCATAATTTAAGGTAAGAAATACTATGATTTCTATTACATTTGTAGTCTTAAGCAGTAAAAACAACATAATACATCACAACAATGAACTACAATTACATATTCACTTTTATTTTTGTAAGATGTGGAGGCCTAAAAAAAAGTTGTTTGGCTTTTTTGAGGCTCTCAGGAACGTAACCCTATATTTCCCATAAGTTTTTCAGTTCATCTAACACGGTTTTGCCTAACACGGCGTTTTCAGGAACGTAACTACCATGTTAACCCTAAACTAAAACGCTTTCTTGATAGTTGTGACAGGACCCATAGATACAATACCAGACAAAAAAATCTCTGACATTCCACGTGTCCGGCTAAATCTATACAAACGTTCAATGTACATTAAAGGGCCTAAAATCATGAATTTATCCAACCTAAATTTGAAACTACCCAAGGTCCTTGCTTCAATAGACCTACTAGGCAGACTGTTCCACTCATCAACTACCCTATTTCCAAACCAATACTTTCCTATATCCTTTCTAAATCTAAACTTATCTAATTTGAATCCATTATTTAGGTAGTAGGTTGGTAGACAGCATCCACCCAGGGATGTACTACCGTCCTGCCAGGTGACTGTGAAACAGAAACCTGAAACTGTTTTACATTATGGTAGGATTGCTGGTGTCTTTTTTTTTTTTCTGTCTCATAAACACGCTGGATAACAGGTATATCTAGCTACTTCTACTTACACTTTAGGTCACACTACACAGGCATGCACATGCATATATATACATACACACACATCTAGGTTTTTCTTCTTTTTCTTAATAGCTCTTGTTCTTTTTATTTTCTCTATTGTCCATGGGGAAGTGGAAAAGAATCTTTCCTCCGTAAGCCATGCGTGTCGTATGAGGCGACTAAAATGCCGGGAGCAATGGGCTAGTAACCCCTTCTCCTGTACACATTTACTAAAAAAGAGAAGAAGAAAATTTTTATTCAACTGGGTTGTTTGAAAGTGCGTGGATGTAGTGCGGATGATAAGAAAGAGATGATTGCTGATGTTATGAATGAATAGAAGTTGGATGTCCTATCCCTAAGCGAAACAAAGCTGAAGGGGGTAGGCAAGTTTCAGTGGGGAGAAATAAATGGGATTAAGTCGGGAGTATCTGAAAGAGTTAGAGCTAAGGAAGGGGTAGCACACTAATGTTGAAGGATCAGTTATGGAAGGAGAAGAGGGAATATAAATGTGTAAATTCAAGGATTATGTGGATTAAAATAAGGGTCGGATGCGAAAAGTGGGTCATAATAAGCGTGTATGCACCTGGAGAAGAGAGGAGTGTAGAGGAGAGAGAGAGATTTTGGGAGATGTTAAGCGAATGTATAGGAACTTTTGAACCAAGTGAGAGAGTAATTGTGGTAGGGGACCTAAATGCTAAAGTAGGAGAAACATGTAGAGAGGGTGTGGTAGGTAAGTTTCGGGTGCCAGGTGTAAATGATAATGGGAGCCCTTTGATTGAACTTTGTATAGAAAGGGGTTTAGTTATAGGTAATACATATTTTAAGAAAAAGAGGATAAATAAGTATACAAGATATGATGTAAGACGAAATGAGAGTAGTTTGTTGGACTACGTATTGGTAGATAAAAGACTGTTGAGTAGACTTCAGGATGAACATTTTTGGAAATAAATGGTATAAAATACCGACACAATGGAAAAATAAACACATAAGCAGTATAATGTGATCCTTTATTGACAACGTTTCGCCCACGCAGTGGGCTTTATCGAGTCACAGACAGATCTACCTGGAAAATGAGCAACATGGAGATATATATAGGGTACATTCAGGTGGAGAATGCTGGGTCAGGTGGAGAAAGCTGCATGTGAGTCTTAACCCTTTACCAGGCCACGATCAAATTTGAGACACTGCAACATTGCAACCTATATTCTGATAATATAGCAATCTAAGACATATTTATTTGTGTTCATTGTCAAGTTTATTTATTTTAGGCGCCCTTAAATACCTCTATGGCAGATCAATATGAGGCACACCTGGCCTGGTAAAGGGTTAAGTAGTGTGATAGTTAAAACATAGTGACTAAAGGACCTGCAGTGTACCATTCTTGAGTTCTAGGTGGGATAGCGTTGAAGAAGTTTCTTTGCAATAGGTTCAGCTATGTTGTAGAAGCCGTTGTTCTGGTTGAAGTTGTTGGATATACAGATGAGTGATGATTCTAGGATTCTTCGGTATTGCGTGTTGTCTTCTCTTAATACGTCCATCCTAACTGGTATTGTGCCAGAGATGTGGAAGATAGCTAATGTAGTTCCTATATTCAAATCAGGGATAAGTCAATTCCATCAAATTACCGTCCAATAAGCCTCACATCTATAGTAGGCAAATTATTAGAATCAATTATAGCTGATATTATTAGAAGTCACCTTGAAGAACATAATTTGATTAATGAATCTCAGCATGGGTTCACGAGAGGTCGTTCCTGCCTAACAAATTTACTGACGTTTTCAATAAAACATTTGAAGCAGTAGACAGTGATAAAGAATATGATATAGTTTACTTGGATTTCAGTAAAGCCTTCGATAGAGTACCTCACGAGAGACTCTTAAGAAAGGTGGCAGCTCATGGTATAGGAGGTAAAGTTCTAGCATGGATAGAGGCATGGCTTACCAATAGAAAGCAGAGAGTTTCCATTAATGGGGTCAAATCTGAATGGGGATTAGTCACTAGTGGCGTTCCACAAGGATCAGTTTTAGGCCCATTGTTGTTCATAATTTACATAAATGACCTTGATGAAGGAATTGCAAGTGACACGAGTAAATTTGCTGATGATACAAAAATAGGCCGTATGATTCATTCTGAGGAGGACACCAGTGAACTCCAGGAGGATTTGGACAAATTAATGTCTTGGTCTGAAAAGTGGCAGATGAAGTCCTTCCCACCAACTCCATTTCCAAACAAGTTTCCAACATTTTTTCTAAGACCTCATTCCGAGTATCCACCTCCACATCCACCACCATTAAGGACATTACCAGTAACAGACAGGAAAAGCTTCAATCCACGCAGGTATACACAATCCTTGTAATGGCTGCAGCAAATTATACGTTGGCGAAACATCCAGAGACCTACAAACACGCATTTCAGAACACCAGTACGCAGGCAGATCTGACGACTCAAGAAATGCCTGTGTTCAACACCGAAATTTACACAACCATTTAATCAACTACAGAAACGCAAGACTCATCGCCAGAGAACATAAGAACATAAGAAAGGAGGAACACTGCAGCAGGCCTGTTGGCCCATACTAGGCAGGTCCTTCACAATCCATCCCACTAACAGAATATTTGCTCAACCCAATTTTCAATGCTACCCAAGAAATAAGCTTTGACAATTCTCCCACTCATGCGAGTCCCACTCAAATCCACCCCCTCTCACTCAGTAAGAACATAAGAACATAAGAATGGAGGAACACTGCAGAAGGCCTACTGGCCCATACAAGGCAGGTCCATATCAAAACCAACACTACCTAAGAATTTATTCCCGTACTCACGACACCAATCAAACCCAGCCCCTCCCACTCATATATTTGTCCAATCTCTTTTTAAAGCCACCCAAGGTCCTAGCCTCTATCACAGTACTCGGAAGATTGTTCCATGCATCTACAACTCTGTTCGAAAACCAGTACTTGCCTATGTCCTTTCTAAATCTAAATTTATCCAATTTAAATCCGTTATTTCTGGTTCTTACTTGGTTCGATATCCTCAGTATTTTACTAATATCTCCCTTGTTTATGCCCATCATCCACTTGTACACCTCGATGATATCTCCCCTCATTCTACGTCTCTCCAGAGAGTGGAGATTCAATGCTCTAAGTCTATCTTCATACGGGAGATTTCTTATACTGTAAATCATTTTAGTCATTCTTCTTTGTATGTTCCCCAATGAATCTATATCCATCCTGTAGTAAGGAGACCAAAACTGAGCTGCATAATCCAAATGAGGTCTCACTAGTGATGTATAGAGCTGTAAAATAACTTTTGGACTTCTGTTGCTTATACTTCTTGAAATAAATCCTAGTAATCTGTTAGCCTTATTGCACACTTAGGCACTGTTGTCTTGGCTTTAGATTCCTGCTTACCATGACTCCCAAGTCTTTTCACATTCTGTATGATCAAGCTCTACTTCACCTAGTTTATAAATTCGAGGATATTTTCATTACCAAGGACTAGTACCTTACACTTGTCACATTGAACTTCATCTGCCACTTTTCAGACCAAGACATTAATTTGTCCAAATCCTCCTGGAGTTCACTGGTGTCCTCCTCAGAATGAATCATACGGCCTATTTTTGTATCATCAGCAAATTTACTGTGTCACTTGCAATTCCTTCATCAAGGTCATTTATGTAAATTATGAACAACAATGGGCCTAAAACTGATCCTTGTGGAGCCACTAGTGACTAATCCCCATTCAGATTTGACCCCATTAATGGAAACTCTCTGCTTTCTATTGGTAAGCCATGCCTCTATCCATGCTAGAACTTTACCTCCTATACCATGAGCTGCCACCTTTCTTAAGAGTCTCTCGTGAGGTACTCTATCGAAGGCTTTACTGAAATCCAAGTAAACTATATCATATTCTTTATCACTGTCTACTGCTTCAAATGTTTTATTGAAAAACGTCAGTAAATTTGTTAGGCAGGAACGACCTCTCGTGAACCCATGCTGAGATTCATTAATCAAATTATGTTCTTCAAGGTGACTTCTAATAATATCAGCTATAATTGATTCTAATAATTTGCCTACTATAGATGTGAGGCTTATTGGACGGTAATTTGATGGAATTGACTTATCCCCTGATTTGAATATAGGAACTACATTAGCTATCTTCCACATCTCTGGCACAATACCAGTTAGGATGGACGTATTAAGAGAAGACAACACGCAATACCGAAGAATCCTAGAATCATCACTCATCTGTATATCCAACAACTTCAACCAGAACAACGGCTTCTACAACATAGCTGAACCTATTGCAAAGAAACTTCTTCAACGCTATCCCACCTAGAACTCAAGAATGGTACACTGCAGGTCCTTTAAGTCACACTATGTTTTTAACTATCACACTACTTTTAAGACTCACATGCAGCTTTCTCCACCTGACCCAGCATTCTCCACCTGAATGTACCCTATATATATCTCCATGTTGCTCATTTCCAGGTAGATCTGTCTGTGACTCGATAAAGCCCACTGCGTGGCGAACGTTGTCAATAAAGGATCACATTATACTGCTTATGTGTTTATTTTTCCATGAACATTTTTATAGAGGGCCACAGATATATCAGATAACTTTTTAGTTATAGCTACAGTGAGATAAAAGGTAGATGGGATACAAGGAAAATAGAAGCAGTAAGTAAGAGAGAGGTGAAGGTTTATAAACTAAAGAGGAGGCAGTCAGGGTAAGATATAAACAACTATTGGAGGATAGATGGGCTAGTAGAGTGTAGGCAATGGGGTCGAGGATGTATGGGGTAGATTTAAAAATGTAGTGTTAGTGTTCAGCAGAAGTTTGTGGTTACAGGCGAGTGGGTGCGGGAGGGAAGAAGAGCGATTGGTGGAATGATGATGTAGAGAGAGTAGTAAGGGAGAAAGTTAGCATATGAGAGGTTTTTACAAAGTAGAAGTGATGCAAGGAGGGAAGAGTATATTGAGAGAAAGAGAGGTTAAGAGAGTGGTGAAGCAATGTAAAAGAGAGCAAATGAAAGAGTGGGTGAGATGTTATCAACAAATTTTGTTGAAAATAAGAAAAAGTTTTGGAGTGAGATTAATAAGTTGAAGAAGCCTAGGGAACAAATGGATTTGACAGTTAAAAATAGGAAGGAGAGTTATTAAGTGGAGAGTTAGAGGTATCGGGAAGATGGAGGGAATATTTTGAGGAGTTGTTAAATGTTGATCAAGACAGGAAGCTGTAATTTCGTGTATAGGGCAAGGAGGAATAACATCTTGTAGGAGTGCGGAAGAGCCAGTTGTGAGTGTGGGGGAAGTTCATGAGGCAGTGGGTAGAATGAACATAAGAACATAAGAGAACATAAGAAAGGAGAACACTGCAGCAGGCCTGTTGGCCCATACTAGGCAGGTCCTTCACAATCCATCCCACTAACAGAATAATTGCCCAACCTAATTTTCAATTCTACCCAAGAAATAAGCTTTGCAGATTCTATTAACTCAAGTGCGAGTCCACTCAAATCAACCCTCTCACTCATGAATTTATCCAACCTAAATTTGAAACTACCCAAGGTCCTAGCTTCAATGACCCTACTAGGCAGACTGTTCCACTCATCAACTACCCTATTTCCAAACCAATATTTTCCTATATCCTTTCTAAATCTAAACTTATCAATTTGAATCCATTATTGCGGGTTCTCTCTTCGAGAGATCCTCAAGACCTTATTTATATCCCCTTATTAATACCATCTTCCACTTATACCTCGATCATGTCTCCCTCATTCTTCGTCTTACAAGTGAATGTAATTTAAGGGTCTTCAATCTTTCGTCATACGGAAGATTTTAATGCTATGAATTAACTTTGTCATTCGTCGCTGAATGTTTTCTAACGAATTTATATCCATTCTGTAAAATGGAGACCAGAACTGAGCTGCATAATCTAGGTGAGGCCTTACTAATGATGTATAAAGCTGTAATATAACAGCTGGACTTCTGTTTCTTACACTTCTTGATATAAATCCAGTAATCTATTTGCTTTATTTCTAACGCTTAGGCATTGCTGACTTGGTTTGAGGTTGCTGCTTACCATAACCCCCAAATCCTTTTCGCATTCTGTACGGCTGAGTTCAACATTATTAAGCTGGTAGGTGCTAGGGTTATGAACATTCCGAGCTTTAGAACTTTGCATTTATCTATATTGAACTGCATCTGCCATTTTCTGACCAGGAATTGAGTTTGTCTAAATCCTCCTGAAGTTCCGTGACATCTACGTCTGAATCGATTATCCTACCTATCTTCGTGTCATCAGCGAATTTGCTCATATCACTAGTAATTCCCTCGTCAAGGTCATTTATATATATTATAAACAACAACGGGCCCAAAACCGATCCCTGTGGAACGCCACTTGTTACAGATCCCCACTCAGATTTAACCCATTAATGCACACCCTCTGCTTCCTATTGGTGAGCCATGACTCGATCCATGAAAACACTTTTCCCCAATGCCGTGAGCAGCCACTTTCTTTAACAGTCTCTGATGTGGTACTCTATCAAAAGCCTTACTAAAATCCAAATAAACAATATCAATTCTTTATCATGATCAACTGCCTCAAAAGCCTTACTGAAAAAGTTAATAAATTAGTTAGGCAGGAACGGCCCCTGGTGAATCCATGTTGAGTATCATTAATCAAATTATGCCTATCGAGATGGCTTCTTAGGTTATCAGCTATAATCGACTCTAATAATTTGCCTACAATTGATGTTAGACTTATTGGGCGGTAATTTGATGGTAACGACTTGTCCCCTGCTTTAAAAATAGGAATTACATTAGCCATCTTCCACGTATCAGACACTACACCTGTTTGAAGAGATAGGTTAAAAATGTTAGTTAAGGGTTCACAGAGTTCAATTTTGCATGATAGGGGGTAAGGCAGCTGGGATTGATGGGATAAAGATAGAAATGTTAAAAGCAGGTGGGGATATAGTTTTGGAGTGGTTGGTGCTATTATTTAATAAATGTATGGAAGGGGGTAAGGTACCTAGAGATTGGCAGAGAGCATATATTGTTCCTTTGTATAAAGGCAAAGGGGACAAAAGAGAGTGCAAAAATTATAGGGGAATAAGTCTGTTGAGTGTACCTGGTAAAGTGTATGGTAGAGTTATTATTGAAAGAATTAAGAGTAAGACAGAAAGCAGGATAGCAGATGAACAAGGGGGCTTTAGGAAAGGTAGGGGGTGTGTAGACCAAGTGTTTACAGTGAAACATATAGGTGAACAGTATTTGGATAAGGGTAAAGAGTTTTTTGTGGCATTTATGGATTTGGAAAAGGCGTATGATAGGGTGGATAGGGGGGCAATGTGGCAGATGTTGCAGGTGTATGGAATAGGAGGTAGGTTACTGAAAGCAGTGAAGAGTTTTTATGAGGATAGTGAGGCTCAGGTTAGTGTGTGTAGGAGGGAGGGGGACTATTTCCCAGTAAAAGTGGGCCTTAGACAAGGATGTGTGATGTCACCGTGGTTGTTCAATATATTTATAGATGGGGTTGTAAGAGAAGTGAATGCGAGGGTCTTGGCAAGAGGTGTGGTGTTAAAAGATAAAGAATCAAATACAAAGTGGGAGTTGTCACAGTTGCTTTTTGCTGATGACACTGTGCTTTTGGGAGATTCTGAAGAGAAGTTGCAGAGGTTTGTGGATGAATTTGGTAGGGTGTGTAAAAGAAGAAAATTGAAGGTGAACATAGGAAAGAGTAAGGTGATGAGGATAACAAAAAGATTAGGTGACGAAAGATTGGATATCAGATTGGAGGGAGAGAGTATGGAGGAGGTGAATGTATTCAGATATTTGGGAGTGGACATGTCAGCAGATGGGACTATGAAGGATGAGGTGAATCATAGAATTGATGAGGGGAAAAGGGTGAGTGGAGCACTTCGGAGTCTGTGGAGACAAAGAACTTTGTCCATGGAAGTAAAGAGGGGAATGTATGTGAGTATAGTTATACCAACACTCTTATATGGGTGATGAATGTTGGAACGAGGAGAAGGCTGGAGGCAGTGGAGATGTCATGTCTGAGGTCAATGTGTGGTGTGAATATAATGCAGAGAATTCGGAGTTTGGAAATTAGGAGGAGGTGCGGGATTACCAAAACTATTATCCAGAGAGCTGAGGAGGGGTTGTTGAGGTGGTTCGGACATGTAGAGAGAATGGAACGAGACAGAATGACTTCGAGAGTGTATAAATTTGTAGTGGAGGGAAGGTGGGGTAGGGGTCGGCCTAGGAAAGGCTGGAGGGAGGGGGTAAAGGAGGTTTTGTGTGCGAGGGGCTTGGACTTCCAGCAAGCGTGTGTGAGCGTATTTGATAGGAGTGAATGGAGACAAATGGTTTTTAATACTTGACGTGCTGTTGGAGTGTGAGCAAAGTAACATTTATGAAGGGATTCAGGGAAACCGGCAGGCCGGACTCGAGTCCTGGAGATGGGGAGTACAGTGTCTGCACTCTGAAGGAGGGGTGTTAATGTTGCATTTTTATAACTGTAGTGTAAAGCACCCCTCTGGCAAGACAGTGATGGAGTGAATGATGATGAAAGTTTTTCTTTTTCAGGCCACCCTGCCTTGGTGGGAATCGGCTGATGTGTTAATAAAAAATATTGCGGGTTCTCTTGGCGAGATATTCTCAAGACCTTATTTATATCCCCTTTGTTAATACCCATTTTCCACTTGTATACCTTGATCATGTCTCCCCTCATTCTTCGTCTTACAAGTGAATGTAATTTTAGTATTCAATCTTTCTTCATACGGAAGATTTCTAATGCTATGTACAGTGGACCCCCGAGTTTCGTAAACCCCGGAAATCGTACATTTATGTAAGTATAATATTGTAAGTGCTTGTGGAAAAGTATTTTTGGGGGTCTGAAATAGACTAACCTACGTGAAATTTTTCCTTAAGGGAGAAAATTCGTTCGGTAATGGCACTTGAGCAGACTTCAGGAGTGAAGTTTTTACGAAACTCGGAGGTCCACTGTATTAATTTAGTCATTCTACGCTGAATGTTTTCTAAAAAATTAATATCCATTCTGTAATATGGAGACCAGAATTAAGCTGCGTAATCTAGGTGAGGCCTTACTAACGATGTATAAAGCTGTTTCTTACATTTCTTGATATAAATCCCAGTAATCTGTTTGCCTTATTACGTACACTTAGGCATTGCTGTCTTGGTTTAAGGTTGCTGCTTACCATAACCCCCAAGTCCTTTTCACAATCTGTATGGCTAAGTTCTACATTATTTAACTTATAAGTGCTTGTGTTATGGACACTCCCGAGCTTCAGATCCTTGCATTTATCTACATTGAACTGCATCTGCCACTTTTCTGACCAGGAATTGAGTTTGTTTAAATCCTCCTGAAGTTCCCTGACATCTACGTTAGAATAAATTATCCTACCTATCTTCGTGTCATCGGCGAATTTGCTCATATCACTAGTAATTCCCTCATCAAGGTCATTGATATATATTATAAACAACAACGGGCCTAAGACTGATCCCTGTGGAACACCACTTGTTACAGATCCCCACTTGGATTTAACCCCATTTATGCACACACACTGCTTCCTATTGGTGAGCCATGACTCGATCCATGACAGCACTTTTTCCCCAATGCCATGAGCTGCCACTTTCTTTAACAGTCTCTGGTGCGGTACTCTATCAAAAGCCTTACTAAATCAATTCAAGACTCTTCTCAAAAATCACCTACTCACCCTATATTAAATACTCATACTGTAACAAACTTTATAATAATAATAATAATAATAATATTTTTATTTGGACATGATACAAAGAATTACATTTGGTTATTGAGATTACATGAGGTGTACATGCCAAAAGCCCCTAGTATGCAGGGCATTTTGGGCAGACTTAAAATTAACTTAAAACTAAATTGTAAGAATTTTTGTAGATAGTATACAATGAGTAAAGGTGAGTATTTAAGCTATGAAATTTGAACATTGTTTTGTACTTTTGTCTTCATTATAAAATTAATTAAATCAGATTAAACAAATTAAGGCAATAATAATAATAAAATAATAAAAAGTTATGGTTGATAATTTATAAAATAAGTAAAGTTGCATATCTAAGTTTTAAAGTTTGAATATAAGTTGAACATATCAATTAATTGTAGCAGTTTATTACAGCAATGCAACTAATTGAGTGAGATAACAATTTAAAACAATTAATTGCATTGCAGTTAGTTTACGTGGTCATTATAATGTAAGTGTTGTGGGAATAATTAGCTAAGTAAGTATTATTCATAATAGGTTTTACATTCATTCATTCGTTCATTCATACATTACATTGACTTTAAAGTCAGGTTTTACGTTAAGTGATTATTCTACTTTGCTGGGAATGGTTGATATGGAGCAATTAGCTTTGGGTGAGAAGGTGGTTTTTTAGCATCGTTTTGAATTGGGGTACAGGTAGGGTTTCTTTGGCAATGACTTTTAATGAATTCCAAATTTTCGTGCCTTTTATGTGCATTGAGTTTTTACATAGTGTTAGGTGGACACGGGGAACATCGAGGAGTGATCTGTGTCTAGTGTTATGGTCATGTGTCCTGTTAAAATTAGTAAGGAGAAGTTTGAGTGGTGGGTTAATATCTGCATAGTGTGTTCTATGTATGTAATAGGCACAGTAAAAAGTATGGATGTCTTGTATGGTGAGTAAGTTTAGGTTTTTGAATATTGGTGGAGTATGTTGCCTTTTGTTGTGTTATTAGTGGTCTGAGATGAGTTATTGATGTAGAGCCCCATGCGCAGATTCCATAGGTGAGGTAGGGGTAAATGAGTGAGTGATATAGGGTAAGGAGAGCTGGTTGTGGAACATAGTACCGTATCTTGGATAGTATTCCCACGGTCTTTGAGACTTTCTTGGAGATTTGTTGTACAGTGGACCCCCGAGTTTCGTAAAAACTTCACTCCTGAAGTCTGCTCAAGTGCCATTACCGAACGAATTTACTCCCTTAAGGAAAAATGTCACGTAGGTTAGTCTATTTCAGACCCCCAAAAATACTTTTCCACAAGCATTTACAATATTATACTTGCATAAATGTACGATTTCCGGGGTTTACAAAACTCGGGGGTCCACTGTATGTGTGTCTGAAATTTGAGGCCACTGTCAAGATGTATTCCTAAGAATTTTCCCTCTGTGAGTTTTGCGATAGGGGACCCGTTTATCATTATGTTAAGTGGTGCGTTTGCAGCTCTGTTCCCAAACTGGATAAAATAGGTTTTATCAATATTGAGAGTAAGTTTGTTGGTCATCATCCAGGTAGATATTTTCTGCAATTCAGTATTTGCAGTGTTGGCTAGTGTGTCTGGGCTTGGGTGAGAGATAACGTATGTAGTGTCATCTGCAAAAAGTATGGGTTTGAGTAGTTGAGATGCATTTGGTAGGTCGTTAATGTAAATGAGAAAGAGTAGTGGGCCAAGAACACTTCCCTGTGGGACACCTACGGTAATAGTTTGCGCGGTGGAGCTAGCTCCATTTGTGTACACATATTGGTTTCTGTTGCTAAGGTATGATTTTAGGTAGTTTAGGGAGTGTCCTCTTATACCATAGTGCGATAATTTTAAGTGTAACAGATCATGGTCAACTGTATCAAAAGCTTTACGTAAATCAATGAAGATTCCCACTGGGATTTCTTTTTTCTCAAGGGCGGTGTAAATTATTTCTAACGTGTATAATGGCATCATTTGTATTTTTATTAGGCCTGAATCCAAATTGACAGTGGTTAAGTACGTTGTTGGATGTGAGGTAGGAATATATTTGTCTATGAATTAATTTTTCAAAGATTTTGGAGAGAAGGGGTAAGTTAGATATCGGCCTGTAGTTATTCAGGTCTGTTTGATCTCCTCCCTTATGTATTGGGGTGACCCTCGCTATTTTGAGTATTGATGGGAAGGTAGAGGATTCAATGGATTTGTTAAAAAGTGTTGCAATAATTGGTGAGAGAACTTGAGAGGCTTTTTTGTATATATAAGGTGGTAAGTTATTTAGGTCACCTGCTTTGTTTTTTAATGTGTTGATTATAAGTGAAACTTCTATTGGGTTGGTTGGGGCTAGGAATAGTGTGTTCGGATAGGTGACAGTGAGATAGTCGTTAGGTGGAGTATTAGAACTTGGGATTTTGCTTGCCAGCTTTTTACCTATGGTGGAGAAGAAATCATTGAGTTTGTTTGCTGTTTCAATAGGTGGGAGTAGGGGTTCATCTGGTTTTGTTAGTTTGATTGTTCTGTTTGTGGATATCTTTTTTGTTCCTAGAATTTCAGATAGGGTTTTCCATGTCTTTTTTATATCACCTCAAAAGTTATGTAATCTGTTCTCATAGTACAATTTTTTTGACCTTCTAATCAGACTCGTTAGGTTTGATGAGTAACGTTTTGTTTGTTCTCTTGATCAATGTTTGTAATCATAAGATTTAGTGTGATTCTATAATTAAACTTAAACCCAACTTAAACCCAATGTTATTTTACTTAAGATAATCTCAGTTTTATATTGTCATCCTCCTTAACACTTGTTGCAATTTCATATCATCATATTGTCAATTAAAATAGTATAGTATCATCATTTTGTTAATTTGAGATAAATTATATAACTAGAAGAAACTCAATAAATTTTTCTAGTATTGTTATTATACTAGTATAGCATCAACATATTGTAACTTGAAATAAAATATACAACTAGATTAAACTCGACCAATTTCTCTAGTATTGTCTTTTAATAGTATGTATAATCATATTGTACTTTGAAGTAATACATAACTAGAATAAACTCAATCAATTTCTCTAGTATTAAGTACTTAGTGAATAAGTCTTGAGAATAAGCTGCCCCTAATGCCATGGCATGCCAGTGGCTCTCCTTGCATTACAGTTTTATAATTGTAACTACCAATAACAATGTACACTTGTAACATGCATCAAAATAAAAATAATATTATATTATATTATATTATTATATTATATTATATTATTATTATAAAATCTAAATAAACAATATCGAATTCTTTATCGTGATCAACGACAGAATAATCAATGCAGGCATTCCTGGCACTAATCTTAACATTTCCTCTGTTCATTAGTTACATTTTCAGGCTTTACAAATGAATTCCATTTTGATTTTTTTATTCACATAATGAATTTTTATTCACACCAAAAAATGGAAGATTTACTGTTATGCAATATTGTAATAATTGTATAAATAATATCAACACATTTGTGAACGTATAGTAGACCCACCAGCTGACGTGTATTAGACGCTTGATGTCATTTGTTTGCTCTTGAACATCAGGAAAAATTTAACATTTCTGCTACTTTCTCAGTTTCAAGCCATTTTCAGTACTAAAACCAATCAAAATCATCTCTATTTCTGTAATGTATCTTCCATTCTATCAATTGAGACCAAGAAATCGCAAATACAACTACGAAAAACATACATAAAACAACCACAATGTCGCTGTTTTAATAAAAAATTATGGTCTTTTTTTTTCTCATTCACTGTGTGCTGTAGGATTTGTTTTATGTAGTGCACACTTAGATGTATTCTCTCATATCTAGGCCCAAATTTACTGCTCACAGCTTATCTGAGTGAGCTGAGCTCACGGCATAGATCTACGGTTTGGACCCTGGCTTCAAAGCCATAGAACTACGTGACGGACCCTGAAAGGGTTAAGCAAAGAAATAATTGATATTCATTTCATAATTAATGATGATTAATTTTTCATTTAACCTCTCTATCTCTTTACAGTTTGTTACCTGAAAAAGGATTTTGTACATTTGCCAAAGACCATATGGTAATGGCATTAGATACTGAAGGTCGGTGGCATAGAGCAAAAGTTCTGTGTGTGTCTGGAAATAATATCAAATTGCAATTTATCGATATTGGTACCATAGAGACTGCAAATCAGATGTTTCCAATGAAGAAAGAGTATGCAGAAAATATTCCAGCAATGGCCATCTGTATTGTTATACCAGACTTAAAGCCAAGGTAAGAGTGTCACATATAAAGTGTATAGTTGTCTTTTTATAGTTGAGAGGAAACACTAACACTGTCAGCATTGAGAACAAACAAAACTTTATAAAGTGGAGTACAGTATATAATACATTTAGGGTGATTAACATATGTAAACTAATTTATAGTAAGCCCTTTATTATGCAAGGCATTTCAGGAAGCCTTAACACTAAATTATGATTACAAGTCTATGATGATAAGAATACAGTGGAACCCTGAGTTTCGAACTTAATCCGTTCCAGGAGCTAGTTCTAAAGTCAAAACGTTTGAAACTCGAAGCAATATTTCCCCTAAGAAATAATGTAAATCCAATTAATTCGTTCCTGCTGTCAGGAGGCATGACAAAATAGTACTTCACTATGATGGTATTATCAACTCGACAGCTTATTTATCTATTACAATTCATCTAATATGACATAATAAACAATATAAATATGTAACATAAAAACTTGATATACACTCTAGAATGACTAAAATATGTATGTCATTATGAATGTGGTGGCGGGCATTCTTGCTCCAGCTATGAAAACATCATCCCATTCTTTCCTCCTTCAGACGTGTTAGATCACTTCTTTCATAAGTGATCACTTCTTTCATAAGAAAACCATAATGTACAAATGAACAGGTGTACATACACCATTTACATACCTTGCAGAAGATAAGCAGAGCGGCTTATGCTGTCAGGAGTTTATTTCGTTTCGTCCTTTTTCTATCGCTTAATCGCTATACTCTTAATGCTACACTTTGTCACTGAACTTAACTGCTTCAAGTTCCACAACTTTCGCCTGTGCTGGTGTGCAGGAACACTTTAAAATCACTAAGAGTGTGTTATTAGTCTTGAAGATGCCATATTAATAACGATAATAATACAGTGGAACCCCGAAAATCGAACATAATCCGTTCCAGGAGCTTGTTCTATATTCGAATGTTCGAAAATCGAATCAATATTTCCCATAAGAAATAATGGAAATATAATTAATTCGTTCCTGCTGTCAGGAGGCATGACAAAATAGTACTTCACTATGACGCTATTATCAACTCGACAGCTTATTTATCAATCACAATTCATCTAATATGACATAATAAACAATATAAATAACATAAAAACCTGATACATGTATACACTCTAGAATAAATAAAATATGTATGTCATTACGAATGTGGTGACAGGGGAGGACGGTGGTGGTGGGCATTCTTGCTCCAGCTATGAAAACATCTTCCCATTCTTTCCTCCTTCAGACATGTTAGTATAAGAGAAAATGGAGTTTGTAATGCTAACTGCATTAGATCACTTCTTTCATAAGAAAACCATAATGTACAAATGAACAGTTGTACATACACCATTTACATACCTTGCAGTAGATAGGCAGAGCGGCTTATGCTGTTAGGAGTTTATTTCGTTTCGTCCTTTTTCTATCTCTTAATCGCTACACACTTAATGCTACACTTTGTCACTGAACTTAACTGCTTTAAACTCCACAGCTTGCACCTGTGCTGGTGTGCTGGAACACAATAAAATCACTAAGTGTGTTATTAGTCTTGAAAATGCCATATTAATAACGATAATAATAACACAATAATAATCACTGAGGTGTACAAACCATTAATATAGACAGTTGGCTTAATCCATTTATGATATTTTTTCAAAATTATATAATAAACACGCTATGTAACATATAAACATATAAATTAACATAAATATGAGATGTTTTTCCAGTCGGCTTCACGGAGTGAACAGAATTCATTCGCATCCAGGCTGGTAACAGCAACAACTGGTTTGTTTACAAAACTTGCGAAGCTTCTACACACTCATTCTCTCGTTTACTCACCTCTCACTCTACATTAAGACTGCCTCTACCACTGCCTGCCTCTACCCCTGCCTGCCTCTTACTGCCACTGCCTCTTACTGCCACTGCCTCTTACTGCCACTGCCTCTTACTGCCACTGCCTCTTACTGCCACTGCCTCTTACTACCACTGCCTCTTACTACCACTGCCTCTTACTACCACTGCCTCTTACTACCACTGCCTCTTACTACCACTGCCTCTTACTACCACTGCCTCTTACTACCACTGCCTCTTACTACCACTGCCTCTTACTACCACTGCCTCTTACTACCACTGCCTCTACTACCAATACCTCTTACTACCAATGCCTCTTACTACCAATGCCTCTTACTACCAATGCCTCTACTACCACTGCCTCTACTACCACTGCCTCTACCACTGCCTCACTCACTGCTTCTACCACTGCCTTTACTCATAGAAGCGATTGTTGATTTGCTTTTGCCACACATCCTGGCAAGCTCCACAAGTCTCACACCACTCGTATTTTTGTATAATTTCCTTCTTCACTTGTGTGCTGTTTCTCACTTTCTTTACCATAGGGGTGCCACTAGGAAGTTTCTTTGGGCCCATGGTAGCTCATTTCACAGTCGCACTAAATGAACAAGCA
Source organism: Cherax destructor (assembly GCA_009830355.1). Lineage (NCBI taxonomy): Eukaryota > Metazoa > Arthropoda > Malacostraca > Decapoda > Parastacidae > Cherax > Cherax destructor. The sequence goes on along the minus strand of WNWK01020332.1, from coordinate 1,381 downwards.
CCAAACACAATGAATTAATTGTGAAATGTTTGGATGAGCACTCAGGGTAATGTTCACTCAGAGGATAAACAAAGCCAGATTGACTCACGATGCCTGCATGGGGAGGCGCGCAGGCGTGGGGCAGGCGGACGGATCTGGTACGCGGTTTGAAACATGGGGCACGTTCGATAATCTGACAAAATTGGTTCGAGAAAAGCGTTCGAAACTGGAATTGTTCGATACTCGATGTGTTTGAAACTCGAGGTTCCACTGTAGTAATACATATATTAAGGATGAAGCCAAGTACACAAGTTGAAAGCATATCAGAAAGCATACAAAAAAGTAAGTTTCTTCCCAGTAACAGTGGAAGAATAATCTACTGGGTTATCATAGGAGGCAGTTAGTGCTACAACTAATGGAAAGTTGAAAAGATTTTGATAGATTTAACTCTGAATGTGGAATACCATGACCATAGTTCTACTGTAACTATGAAGAGTTAATTATCGTAGACAATGTTTACCTAAGGATATCTATTGATAGTTGGAGAACTAGGTGTGCTCGTGGAGTTTTATCAGTGATTTTTGTAAAATTCAGTATTGTACATTGGAATATTTCTGAAAAACCACTGTTAGGTTAGCAGCACTGTTTGAGGAGTGGCATGAGTATCACCATGCACCCTCCCTCCTTTTTTCAGCTTAATCACTGCTAATATTTCCTTACCAGAGGCATAAGTGTGGAACTGATGTTTGGATATGTCTGGTGTGCCTGCCATTTTGGAGTTGCTGCCCCATTGTGAAATGAATTAGATCATCCATTGGTGAAAGAACTGTTGGAGTTGTTGGTGGATCAAGGAGTGGCAAGTGAAGTTGTAAGATGCTTGAAGTTCTTGCTATTATGCCCACACCAGTTATTTTCTGAATAATGCAAGAACAATTGGTTGTCCTTGGTCAAACAAGTGTAGCAAGGTAGCATGTCTGTTGCATTTAACAAACCGATTGAGCCTCCATAGAAAGCTGAAGGCACATGATAGGGCTTTCTTGCAGTTCTTCATGAACACAGAGTTCCATGAGATCGAGCCTGGGGCAGAGTGCATGGCTATGTCATTTACAGTCATCCCTCGGTTTTCGGTTTTAATCCGTTCCAGATGGATCGGCTAAAACCAAAATCGGCGAAAACCAAAACTATTTTCCCCATAAGAAATAATGGAAATTCAATTAATCCGTTTCAGAAACCCAGAAGTTTGGAAAAAAAAATTTTTGGGGGCCTTAAAGATAGATTTACATGCACAAATGAATGAACTGAATGTGGCACTTACCTTTATTGAAGACTGATGTTGCTGGATGGGAGAGAGGGAAGAGGGGAGAGGGAAGAGACCCTAATTTTTGGAAGGGAATCCCTCCAT
>WNWK01020331.1:0-36064 GCA_009830355.1 Cherax destructor | reverse complement strand
CCTAATTAAACTCCTAATTGATATCTTAATTAATATCTTTATATTTGATTTACTTTGCTAATCTAGATTTTCTCACTTTGATAATAAACCTTTTAAATATATTTCGTTGGTTAGTACCCTATCAGTTGCAATCCTCTTAAGCTATATAATATGTCGGATAACTGAACCAGAATACTGACTTTGTTGCAAAAGCCCAGTAACAGGCTGGATGCTAGAAGGGCTATCCTTTCTAGTGTTCACTGGAGATGTCTATTACTAATAGATATCATGTCATTTTGTAACACCTATTCAGGCCTATAACTACCTATATTAGGGTGCTAGATCTACATTATTAATATCTAACGTTGCTTCAATAATCCTAATATTAGTTGCTAACTGTACAAACTTTCCTAGGCTTTCCTAGGAGAATAAATCTATCAATTAAAATGTACATAATAGTTACCTCCGCCAACTTGAATGTGTGTGTGTTTTGGTTGGGTGTGTGGGTCCCTAAACACCGAGGGCCGATCCATGGTATGTTTAAGGCTCCTTACGGCTCACTTACCCTGTGGAACTTGCGTGACTTCAAAAAAGTTTCCACAACTGTAGTGTCTGGGTCATTTTCCTTACCATTACGGTCACCATTACTAGGATTATACTCACTCTTACACATCACTATGTGGTGCCTTCCCTTATTGCATTGGTGACAATTATTCAGTTTGGTCTGGCAATCCCTTACATTATGATTGCCCAGACATTTGATGCACCTGTCAAGTTCATCCAATCTCCTCACTTTCGCATCTCAAGAATTATAAGTAGCCCAAAGTTTAGAGTAATGGGTTTCATTACAGAAGAGACAAACTCTCTTCTCTTGGTTCAACAGTTTACCCCCCCGGGTTACCCTTACTGGGGTGTTTATTCTTCCTGTCTTGTTGTGATGAACCATTATTACTGGTCCCTGTCACTTGATATGTGCCAACATAACCCTTTTTAGTGGATGGGATAATTTTTCCCTTTGTGAAGCTTGACTGATGACTCACCGTCATTATGGCCTGTATTCTTAAGGGTAGTGGGCTGGCTAGTTTGCAGTTGAACAATTAATTCTTGCAAGCCTATCCTTATCTCCTCCAACCCAAAGTAACCCTTGTGGTACTTGTTAGCTAACCACTCTATCGTCTTATAGTTCAGTTTATTTTGTAGCATGGCGCTCAACAACCACTCTGATTCCTCCAAACTATGTTTATTATTCAGTGCTCTCTAGTTTGATCCTAAATTGTTGCAACCCTTTATAGTTGTGATCTGGCGTTTTCAAATTAACCAGTGCAGCTACTAGATTCAATCTACGCTGTTCTGAATTACCATAAGTACTCTAACAGACTAACTGCTTCTGTATAAGAGTCGTTTATATTGGGGTAAGCCTGAATGAGAATGAGGGCATCTCCCCTCAATTGTCCCTTTAAATAAATCAACTTATTAACACATTCCAGATCTTTCCGGTCATGTACCATCCTCTTAAAAATGGCCCGAAATTCCTCCCAGCTGTCTCCTGGCTAGAACGACAACAAATGTACTTCTGGGAGTTTGGGGAGGGACATCTTATTTATGGCGTGAGACTGGCCCACTACATTATCTACACTCTTTAACCTATCCCGTACCTTAGCTTTGCAAGACAGAATGACCTCTTCCAAGTTACAATATTGTTGCAACAGTGCCTCTCTGTCTTCATCGTTGCACAATCCTCCAGTAACTCACGTTCATAATCGTTGAACCACTGCTCGTACGATTCGTACCTACGTTCTAGTACATCTTGACTCGTTTTCAAATCACTAGCACTCGCCGATGCCTGGTTCATTAAATCCAAACACTTGTTGTGTGACTTTGTCACATGACCCTTGAGAGCTTGTAATGACGCTTTTTTGCTTTAATATCCATGGGTCTGCCACTCCCAGCAACTCTGTCAGGTTCAGCCATGGTTATAGAATTAATAACCACTGATGGTACAAATTAAGTAAATCCTTTATAAGGGTGATTCTCACACCTTACTCTTGCACAAATCATAGCCACGCCTGTGCTAGTAATTAATTGGACTAATTACGATCCACCGCACAATTAATTAAATCTGTGTACTTTATACTCAATTTCTACAATCAGTCCCTTATTTATTAAATAATTAATTCAACAATGATTAATTCACTAATCACATCCGGTTCAGGAAGGACCAATGGATGGATGTGGGGAATTGTGAGATTACCTGTCTGGGCTTCACCGCCACTTACAAACAAATAATCTCAACGGGAGATGACCGCCAATTTAATTTACCACGGTTATCCCCATGAGGCATGTGAGAAAACTTGACCCACTCCTGGTTGCGTCCAAGGGGTCCCTTCGATATTCTCACACTCTAGACCCACGTCCGCTCTGGACCAGTTTTAATAAATTGAAATAGGTAACACCAATAGTTACGGTGTTGTTAATTTTAGTGGACTGTATATGTATATGAGAGACTGATTAGAAAGAGAGGGAAGAGAGTACACACATTACGATATTAAACCATCACTTGCCCAGTATCATTGATGGTCGCTGGAGATCATTATCATTCCCACTGCAGACTTACATTATCCGAACATACCTACTGGCCAGAGGGTTGCTAAGATAAGAGGAATATTTACGGTGGGGAAGAAGCAGCATTCTTGTCGCTATTCTTCGGCGGATCTCGTGGTCCTGCTCGGTAGAGATTATTCTTCCGGCAAGATGTTGGTGGGGTCGTCTCGATATAGAAGTATTGACTTCTTGACACCTCTACAATTCTCGAGACAGAATTGCGAGGTCAACATACGGTCGTTAGGAGAATGTTGCCGAGAATCACTGCACACATTCTCTCTCGTGATATTAACATCACCAAATTCTCTTTAGTTCACATGACGATTTAATGTCCCACTAATTTACCCTTGTTAGAAGTTAATTCATTAATAATTGTGTACAATGAACAATGATCAAACTGACGCACATTTCTTCTATCGAACACTCGTAATGGCGGCAGCGTTCACTATTTACCACATTATCACCCTATTATTGCGTTTTCTTGGACTTAATGTCCCACATTATTCACAGTGAACATTCACAACACTTCCTATTGTGAAGTGAGGCCATTAACCACGCTTGGCCTTCGTAAACACTGAATTTTTGACTCTACTAGAGTCAGAACTCCCCCCTTGGCTCAACCTTCGTCTTCTCCCACGTGACTGACCCAAGCTTGAACTCAAGCTCAGCGTACCCACGCCTTGACCCGAGACGGTCATTTGGTTCTCTCTTCATTTCTAATTATTATGTGAACCAACACCACATATTAAAGATACTTATTCACGTTAGAAAGTTTATCGAATATAACTTTCGGAAAATACCAATATTTTCCACAGTTTTCCTTATTACAACACTTAAATATAGTTGAAGTGTATAAACAAATTACAGTATTAAATTTATCCACAATTTACAATAATGAGATTGAAATATTTTTAAATTTGAAATTATTCTTAATTAATTGAGCAATCGTAAATTATTTGGAATTTTTTGAGTTGCTGTTAGGAGATAAAGTATAGTGCTTGTTTGGTTAATTTTTTGAGATGTGGTGATTTATAAGTAAAACCTTAAATTGATTTGCAGGCAGCAGCGGCTTTTTTGTATGTTCAGAGACGTGACGTACTCGCTTCCTGGGTCCTTCATCTGCTGAAAAGGGCAGAAAGAACTGATACCCCCCTCTCTTGGAGAATTTCCTCCACAGGTGGTGAGGGTGATGGACAGGTGGTGAGGGTGATGGATTGGTGGTGAGGGTGATGGACTGGTGGTGAGGGTGATGGACTGGTGGTGAGGGTTATAGACTGGTGGTGAGGGCGATGAACTGGTGGTGATGGTGATGCACTAGTCGTGAGGGTGATGAACTGGTGGTGAGGGTGATGAACTGGTGGTGAGGGTGTTGGCCTGGTGGTGAGGGTGATGGACTGGTAGTGACGGTGATGGACTGGTGGTGACGGTGATGGATTGCTGGTGATGGCGATAGACTGGTGTTGAGGGTGATGTATTAGTGGTGAGTGTGATAGACTAGTGGTGATGGTGATGGACTGGTGGTGAGGGGGATGGATTGGTGGTGAGGGTGATGGATTGGTGGAAAGAGCGATGGTATGGTGGTGAGGGTGATGGTGATGGACTGATGGTGAGAGTAATTGGTAGTGAGGGTGATGGATTTTTGGTAAAGATGATGGATTGGTGGTGAGGGTGATGGACTTCTGGTGAGGGTGATGGACTTTTGGTGAGAGTGATGAACTGGTGGTGAGGGTGATGAACTGGTTGTGAGGGCAACAGACTGGTGGTGAGGGTGATGGACTGGTGGTGAGAGTGATGGACTGGTGGTGAGGGTGATGTACTGGTGGTGAGGGTGATGGACTGGTGGTGAGGGTGATGGCTGGTGGTGAGGGTGATGGATTGGTGGTGATGACGATGCACCTGTGACTCTTGTGATGAACGACTGACAATTGACGATTTTTCTGGACAGGTTTTGAGGGTGATGGACTTGTGCTGACGGTGACGGACTGGTGGTGAGGGTGATGGACTGGGGGTGAGGGTGATGGAGGGGGTGAGGGTGAGTGACTGATGGTGAGAATGATGGACTTGGGGTGAGGGTGACGGACTGGTGCTGACGGTGATGGACTGGTGGTGAGGGTGATGGACAGGTGGTGAGGGAAGCATCACTAACGAGGTGACCTTCACTAACGAGGTGACCTTCACTAACGAGGCGACCTTCATTAACGAGGCAACCTTCTTCATCTTGAGTAATCAGTTTTTATCACATTCATCATGAACTTGATGCAATTGGAATTTTTTGGTAAAATTATTATTTGTTTAATTTGCAAGATAGGATGCTTTATTGAGGGTTCACATTGATAACTGCTGCTTCTGCAGACTTTCCACTGCTAAATGGATGGCCTTTCGTCTTTATTTTTCTTTATGTCGCGTTACCACTCAATGTTTTGTCTAAGAGTCGTCTTTACAAAAGTCTTAGGATGTTGCAACCCACATTTCATTATCTCCGGCTGTGGTGATGCTGGCGAGGGAGCAATAACTTTTTTACCTATTACACTCCTCGACTTTAGATAAAATTCCCTCATGTTTTACCTTGAGATGGGTAAATCACCGCTGCTGTTAATGGTACAACCACTGATAAAACATTCCCACTTCTCACACTTACAATTTTTTTCCTCTGAAAACATTTATTTTTCAAGCTAAGATATTGATCTTATGAGAATATTTTTTTTTTTTTTAAGTTTTCTGGTGATAATGGGAATTTTCACATCATTTCTTCCGAGAATTATTTTTGAAAATCTTAGATATATAATTAACATGGGAATTAGAAAATTAAAATAATCTTTTGCAAATTCGCTTACTTCCTAAGAAAAATTTCTTCCCATTAACCTTTATTCTGAAGTAAAACTTTATGAGAAACACTTCTAGTAATGGTGTGGAGATCAGTTCTCATCAATAAAAATCACCCTCACGTCTCTTCCATTTAAATCTTTAAGTTTTCTCAGAATTCAGGACCTCAAACCTACAGCTGATCTCGTTCAAAATGAAACCTATTATCTCACCGACCTCAAGCTGGCCACTAAGATGTTACTTGTGGCCTTTTTATAATTAATGTAAAGAGTGTTCGCAGATATCCTCTTGTCAGATTATCCCACATCTCAGGAGTTTTCCTGCCAGTACCTCAATGTTGAGTAACATCAATTTTATCAGCTGCTGTAATACCCATACATAAGTGTTGTATGTGGTTAGATATTTGTGTCCTTTACCTTTAATATTTGCAAGACTCGTTCTGTTATCAGTACCTTCGTATCAATCGAATATATGTGATATATCTTAATACGTCTAGAAGCTAGGAAGGGTCATGGTAAGGTGTAGTGGTGCTGTGCATTGCAAATAGTCTAACTTAATAATATATTATATTTTTGTATATGTTACTTTACGTGACATTCCTAATAATAAATATAGGGTGAATTTATCTATCCTTCCGGTTAGAGTATTGACCATTTAGTTAAAGCTTTTTGTGAATAAATAACCTTGGCCCTAGGTTAATGTTTTTTAGTTCTTTAAATCCCTAGACAAGGCTTTTACCACTAGGCGCAAGCATATATTTACTTAACATAATAATTGCGTTACAGGGAGGCCATATTCGGGATAATTATCAAATTTAGTGATAATTAAAAATTTGAAACCTTGAGAGTCAATATTATTTAAAGGAAGGATTTACTATAAAATATTAATAGTAATAAATTACCTTTTTTAGGTTTAATAAACAATTAATTTTCTGCCTGATTTTTGTGTACAAATATAATGATTCAGGGAGTTATTTAATAATAAAAATAATTCTTTGGTCTGGTGGCTAAAGCTCTCGCTTCACACGGCGAGGGCCTGGGTTCGATTCCCAGCCAGGGCAGAAACATTGGGCGTGTTTCTTTACAACTGTTGTCTATGTTCCCCATCAGTAAAATGGGTACCTGGGTGTTAGTCGACTGGTGTGAGTCGCATCCTAGGACACTGACCTAATCTGCCCGAAATGCTCAGCATAACAAGGGACTTTCTATATAGTAGTATGTCACTGATGTCAGCTAGGCCTGTATACCATGTACTTGTAGTAAATAAAGATATTTAGTGTAAGTGGTTTGCTTTGTGGTTTATCATTCTATATAAGTAATTCCTGCTGTAATAATTAGCAAGTGTTGATCTACTACTAGGCAACGATGTTCTGGGTCTCCTCAAAAGTGAGGAATGTTTGGTTTGGAGTGACCCTGATTTACAAGGTTGTAAGGAAAGAAATAAAACTACTGTGACTGAAAATTTTTCAGTGTGTAGTATGACTAGACAGGTGACAAAGAGATGAGCTTTTGTGTCTCCCCATGATCTTCTACTGACTGTGGTGACAGTTTGGGCCTGGGGAGCCTGTTCCTTGAGTCTGACCTGCAGGAGACTCTGTGCTGTGATGAATCTACACAGATGGAACCCGGTTTGAGGGAAGGGAATTTCGGTGCTGGCATGGGAATGAATACCCTGACTCTGAGGCAGCTGGTCGAGGTCTAGGAATGTGATGACTCCCTGGAAGCTATACTGTTGCTAGCTGTTATAGAGAAAAGTTGTTCCCAAATTTAAATGTTTATTTTGCAGTGTTGATCTAATGAGGAAAACTTTTTTTGAGAAAGTATGTGACCAAGCAATGGAGGATATTTCAGTATTGAGGAGGCAGAGCTCGATAGTAAGTGTTTACTAATCACTTACTTTTCTACCAAGTTACCAGAGACCATACCACCTCTTAATAATTGTGTGTGTGTGGTTTTGAGATTCCTGGTGAATTGTTTTTGTCAGTTAGGCTCTGCAACAATTCAAGCCAACCAGAAATCAAATTTTATTAAATATTTTCATGTAGTTTTGGGAGACTTAATCAAAATTTTTGTTACCAATATCTATCACTGTGAGAATCAAAGGAAAGTATTGGTTTCACCAGTCTGTCTCAAGACGATGCATGTTTGTTGTACCCAGTGAGGAGAAGCACTGTGCAATCATTAAGCTACTGGCTAGGTGAGCATGGTGATGCTTTCCCCTCGGAGTTTTTTCTGAGTTTCAGTGACTGGCTAATATGAGGTGTATGGCGCCAGTGAACCAGCCTGCCAGTCTGTTCAAGATGACGTGGGATCTTGAGGTGGCACTACATACTCGGGAGGCGGCTAGAGAGGATGTGTTGGCACACGATCACAATAACTGCTTCAAACCTTGATCAACAATCTGAAATGACCAGTGTTATAGTGAAAGGTAAAGTACAAGATGTTGAAAAGTGTACTTTTGATTTTGGTGAGGAAAGAAATGGAGAGTTGACTCAGCTACCGTACAACTTTGTTAATGCTTCTTGAAGTGTTAGAAAAGTGGGCATGAATCTCCATGAAGTAAATCTTAGGGAAGCTGAGCAAATTCAGAAGACTGTGGATGGCACCCTAAGCATGTTCACTGACTGCCGCAACGTAAATTTAATAACTTAGCATGAAGGGAATAATTTCATTGATGCACTAGATGAAAAATTTGTGAGTATGTGGCAGTGTTATTTGATTTCCATGTTTTCCATGTTTGAAATAGTACCCTACAAACCATACCACGGGCGGGCATTGAACTCGTGGCGAGGGAGTCGTTAAACTCCAGGCCAGCGCGTAAACCAAGAGTACAATCCCCGCCCCCCCGTGGTATAGTTTGTTTACAATCGTGTCATTACGATTTCGTTAGTCATTGTACTCTATAAGTACTCTAAAATACTATTTAATATTAAATGTAAAGGGTTTTGGCAAGTGGTACTGGTGTTAGTGCTATATTGTTACAAAAAGTAACAAGACAATTATTGCATTATGTACATTATGTAATCTGCTCTGGTTTTACAGTAGTTGCAATGGGTGAGATGGCATCTCTGACCACCTAGTGGACTGAAGCTCAGTCAGCTGGTGAACGGGGTATCACATTCCCCAAGTGTGTGTGTGTGTACTCACCTAGTTGTACTCACCTAGTTGTGGTTGCAGGGGTCGATTCATAGCTCCTGGCCCCGCCTCTTCACTGGCCGCAACTGGGTCACGCTCCCTGCTCCATGAGCTTTATCATACCTCTCATGTGTGTGTGTGTGTGTGTGTGTGTGTGTGTGTGTGTGTGTGTGTGTGTGTGTGTGTGTGTGTGTTTTGGTAGTAGTCACGTCAGTTTACATGCCTAGGTAAGGTGTGCTAACATTTTTTTTTTTTTTTTGGTGCTGGACGACATGCCTCGCCACTCTGTTACGTTGGTATATGGACTGTTGGACTGTGTTTTGGGAGTTGCGTTTCTCCAGGACCCACTTGTTTTTTAGGGTATCACCAACGTGGAGTGACTCCAGGGTTCCTTGGAATGAAAAGTGTAGATGAAGGCTTGGGAGGCCCACCTTTTGAGAGGTTAATGGTGATGACTCCAGTGTTTCGTAATGACCTCAGTCCCACCGACAAAATTTATGTGATTATTTACCAGGTTTTGAAGTCTGATAATTTTCCCTCCCATGCTCTCCAATTTCTCCAGAGGTGTATTTTGCGTAGCCAATAATTATTTGCACTATTTCTGGAGATTTATTAATATCAATAAATTTGTTATGAAGTGTCTGTTTTAATTTTGCAAGCAGAGATGCGTGATAATGGACACTATAATGTTTAAACAGAGAGTTTCTCAATTTATGATTTTTGTATTAATGTAAATCAGCGTACTTTTATATAATTAATGTGCATATTTTTATGTAATTAATGTGTACAGAAGTAACCTAGTCGTCTGTATTTAATTATATCATGTATAGGTAAAATGAATCAACGTAGGTGTTTGGCCAACACTGTGTTGTGACGGTACATTTTCCTAGTTTAAGTTTAGGAGTACAGCAATAAAGCAAGACTGTGGCTAGTTTAAGTTTAGGAGTACAGCAATAAAGCAAGACTGTGGCTAGTTTAAGTTTAGGAGTACAGCAATAAAGTAGAACTGTGGCTCATTTGGCGTAAAACTTGATCACTTTTATGTTAAACGAGTTTCAGGCGTCTGCTGATTAGCAGTGCTCATTGTGAGGATAATATATGTTTTAAGTTGATAAATGTTAATTTTGCTTTTCTAGGTAAAAGAAAATTGCACCAAGGGAAACTAGGTAAGCTGTGCTTGATGCAATTTTCTTATTTTTGATGAATTTTATGTGTTTTTCCCCAGATCTTAGGGTAATTTTCCTTTTTATTCCTTGACTAGCTGCAGCCTAGTAGTTACAACTAGCTGAGACCAGTGGTCTAGTGGTGGGGGTATTAGGATTAAATATTAAGTGGGTATGCATGTGAGTAATTAAGTTGGATTTAATAAACGTAATGTATATTTATCCCAGGATAACCAAATAAAGTCAAACACTTTGATTCATCTCTGATCAGCAGAGACATTCTCCATTTGTTTCACATAAAGCAATTAGATTAATAAAAATGTCAAATTTAATCTTACATAAACTAAAATCAAGGCAAAACGGGTTTTCTTTTAGCAAAACATCAGTTGTTGAAGCTTAAAACTGACTGGAAGATAAACCTACACAGCCTAAAGCCAAGATATTTTCATCCATTTTATAAGATAAATCAGTCATTAATGACTGAAACAGTTCTCAATTTCATTTTATTCAGGGGAAAAATGCTAAGTTATTAAGGGTCATAGAGTCCGTCTGAAATAAGAGGAATTCAGATTGTGATATCTTAACACTGCCTCTCTAATATCAGGTTTGTGGGAACTGGAAGAACAGATATGAGACCAGGTGGTGTCCAGTTTGTGAAGACCGGAGTGTTACCTGCTGGTCTTCCACACCCTGGTGGTCTTCCACACCCTGCTGGTCTTCCACACCCTGGTGCTATCAAGGGACTGTGAGGAAATATTCCCCCATGGTAAGTGACCTCCAGCCGGAAGTTATATGGGTTTGGAGGACTTTATTAGCTCAAAGGAGAGCAGCTGTGACGGTCTCAGGTTTCTATGTTTGTGAAGATAGGAGTGTCCACTGGTAATCTTCACAGCCTAGATGTGTTAAGTGACTGTGCAGACTACGTGGTGCGTGTTCCCATGGAAGGTGACTTAGAATCAGAAGTTATCGTGGGGGAAGTCCTTTATAAACTCTGGCAAGAAATAGCTAAGAGGACTTGATGAGAAGCCTTGGTGGGACACAGAGCTGGAGCTCTGAATAAGAACTTTGGGGATAGTGCTGTCTGTGTCAGGTCTTGGGACCTAAAACTAGAAGCTAACTGGTCTACTAGAAGTCATCTGTTAATAGGACTCTACTTTGTAAGAGAATACACGATTTCGTCAGTAAATTGTATTCTCTTATCTTAATATTCTTGTATGAACCCCAGTTATCTTAGTGTCGGATCCCTTTCTTGTGACCAAGAATATTCTTCTATAAGTACTAATAAACTGTAATTGAGTGCAATGATGATTTCATTTTCCGCTTTTTGTTACTCTGTATACCTGGTGTATACCTGGAGTATACCTGGTGTATACCTGGTGTATACCTGGTGTATACCTGGAGTATACCTGGTGTATACCTGGTGTATACCTGGTGTATACCTGGTGTATACCTGGAAAGGGTTTCGGAAATCAACGTCCTCGTGGCACTGTCTGTAACCAGGCCTCGTAGTGGATCAGAGCCTGGTCAACCAAGTTGTTATTGCTGGCCACAAGCAAACCGACGTACGAACCACAGCCCGGCTGGTAAGGTATTGACTTTGTGCCTGTGCAGCGCCTTCTTGAAGACAGCCAGGGGTCTATTGTTAATCCCCCTTAAGTATGCTGGGAGGCAGTTGAACAGTCTTGGGCCCCTGACACTTATTGTGTTGTCTCTTAGCATATTCGTTACGGCCCTGCTTTTCAGTGGAGGATGTTGCATCTCCTGTTCGTAGAGGGTAATTTTAGTGTGCAAATTTGGGACTAGTCCCTCTAGGATTTTCCAAGTATATATTATCAAGTATCTTTCTCGCCTGAGTTCCAGGGAGTACAAATCAAGGGACTGCAACCGTTCCCAATAATTTAGGTGCTTTATTTTACTTATACGTGCCGTACATTATCCAGGTCTGCAGTGTTGCCTGTTTTGAAAGGGGCCGCTTGTGTATAGCAATATTCCAGCCGAGAGGAAACAAGCGATTTGAAGGGAATCATCATGGGCTTGGCATCCCTAGTTTTGAAGGTTCTCCTTATCCATTCTAAATAAGACTGATAGAATTTAGTAAATGATTAAGTAGGAATTGAGTAAAGTGCACAGTGGTATAGTGAGGAAAGATGGTGTACTGTCTGACTGTAGTGTAGTGAGGAAAGATGGTGTACTCACTGACTGTAGTGTAGTGAGGAAAGATGGTGTACTCTCTGATTGTAGTGTAGTGAGGAAAGATGGTGTACTCACTGACTGTAGTGTAGTGAGGAAAGATGGTGTACTCACTGATTGTAGTGTAGTGAGGAAAGATGGTGTACTCACCATAGGTTGGATAAATACATGAGTGGGTGTGGGTGGGTGTGAGTTGAACCTGACTAGCTTGCGCTACTAGGTCAGATGCCGTGCTCCTTCCTTAAGTTAATGTGACCTGACCTGAATACGTTAAGGCAATGGCTTAAGATGGAGGGAGAATTGGACCTACCTCGCATGGGCCAGTAGGCCTGCTGCACTGTTCCTTCTTTCTTATGTTTTTATGTTCTTATGTGTAGGTGTATATTCTAGTGTGTAGGTGTATATGTATTCTAGTATAGTTGTATATTCTAGTGTGTAGGTATATATTCTAGTGTGTAGGAGTATATTCTAGTGTGTAGGAGTATATTCTAGTGTGTAGGAGTATATTCTAGTGTGTAGAAGTAGATTCTAGGGAGTAGGTGTATATTCTAGTGTGTAGATGTATATTCTAGTGTGTGGGTGAATATTCTAGTGTGTAGGTGTATATTCTAGTGTAGGAGTATATTCTAGTGTGTAGGTGTATATTCTAGTGTGTAGGTGTATATTCTAGTGTGTAGGTGTATATTCTAGTGTGTAGGTGTATATTCTAGTGTATATTATTATTATTATTATTATAATAAAATAGAAGCGCTAAACCACAGGGGTTATACAGCGCTGCAGGTTATTGTAGGATGCAGGGAGAGTGGGTTGTAAGAGGGAGATGGATGATTAGTAGGGTATGGAGTGCAGCATGACGGTGGATAGTGCAGGGGTGGAGGGTAGCAAGAGATCGAGGTAGAAGGGACTGAGGGAGGTGCTAGAGGTATAATCTTCAGAGCTTTGTCGTAGATACAAAGCAGACTGCAGTTGAGGCTATGCAGAATGTAAGGAGAACAAGCAAAGTCCAGTTCTAAGTTTTAACAATAGACTGTCTTTCAGAAAGTAAAAGGTTCATTAACGATGTCATTCATATATACAAGATGAAAGTCTTAAGTGTTTCCTCCCATTGAAACCTTAATAAAGGAAGGCAGCAGCAGCTTTCTCTAAAAAAATTATATGGAACTATTTTCACGTCTGCATATCGGCTATCGGGCAAAGAATGTTAACTCAAAACAGTTTTTTTTTTCGTCGTGAGAATTAGGCATGTCCTTCTGTGCTCTTAGGAAGAAACCTCTGACTAGACACAAACAAATATCTTCCTGAAATTCTCTGAAGAACTGTTTGAAGATAAAACAGAGCTATTGTCACAACTAGATCAGTCACTGACTGAAGCAGTCATTACCCAGACGCCACACTCAGCCGCAGCCAAGAACTAATGTCAGCAAGCACATGAAATATACATTTTATATTCGTGTAGAATGATTGTTACTGCATCATGTAGGAATCTGATCTGTGACAATTATGTTGCAGATTCAGTGAAAGCTAGTGCATGATCAAAGCGTGATAAAGGAGTGCAGAGAAGTGCACTGGTTGCAGTTGCCTTTCTAAGCAAGTGGCAGAATACACACACAACCCGCACATATAAAAGAGAGGAGCTTACGACGACGTTTCGGCCCGACTTGGACCATTTACAAAGTCACACTAACACACAGAATCGAATCGAATAAGTTCAGGTAAGATCCCAATGGGATGAGAGGGGAAGACGGTACAGACGAAGAATAGCGCTGGAAAGGAGTCTTCTTAGTCGTAGAAATAGAGCCAGGGCTTAACCCAGCAGCTAAGGCGATCGTGGGGCAGACTTGAGAACAGGAATAGCAGGCTCTCCTGTTGATGAGACTTCTGTGGGGTGAGCGGGGAGGACGGGACAGGTGAAGATTACCGCTAGAGAGGAGTGTAGAAGTTGAGCCAGGGCTTAACCCAGCAGCTAAGGCTAAAGTGGGTCAGAGGGGCGAACAGCTCAAGGTATCTGACATAGAATCAAAGGTTATTTGTAAATAGGGTTAGGAGCAGGTTCATACAAGGAATAGAAAAGGTTGTGTTGGTTTGTGGGTCTACGAATGTCTTCGTCAAGGAGAGAGGTCCAGTAGTCATGTCGTGTCTCAAGTTTGTCTATCTGTCTGTCACTGAGAGTCTTCCAGTACAGATTCAGCGCAGGATGTCTAACTGGGCATGGAGAGTCTCGCTTGTGGCGAAGTCCTCCCAACTGACATCAAGCACCCAGCGCAGAGCCTTGTTCTGGACACGCTGCAGTTTAAGTAAGTTTGTTTTGGCTGCAAGAGAGAGGGCTAGAGGAGAGTAAGTTATCAGCGGACGTATTAGGGATTTATAGAGGTGTAGTTTGGTGCGTTGGGAGGCATGTTGCAGCTTGTAGAGGCCCGCAAGGGCCTTGCTAGCTACTGCATGCTTTGAGTGAATGTGTTTGTGTAAGCAAAGAAGGTAGTCAAGATTAATGCCAAGGACTGTGACAGATTGTGTGATGGGGATGTAGGTGCGGGTGTCAGCTGTTCTGAGCTCGACAGGTAATGGAGGATCACGTTTCCTATAGTTAAAATATGTAATGCTGGATTTAGCTGCATTGGTTTTGATCATCCATTTTTGTTCCCAGAAGGCAATCCTGTCGACCTCATTCTGTGTTTTGTGTGAGAGTGTATCTATATTGGCGTGAGTGGTGAGTTGTGTAATGTCGTCTGCATAGGCTAGTGTGATGGAGTTGTGGTATACAGGTGTTGGAATGTCGTTAGTGTATAAAATGTAGAGGGTAGGGGAGAGGACAGATCCCTGGGGTACTCCAGCATTTAGTGTGAAGTAGTCAGAGTAGCAGCCTTGGAATTTGATTCTCATGGTGCGGCCGTCAAGGAAGTTGCAGAGGAGTTTACGAGTAGTGAGAGGCAGGTTAAAGTTAGTGCAGAGTTTGTGTTTGAACCCTACATGCCAGACTGTGTCAAAAGCTTTTTCAACGTCTTTTGCAACCAGGGCTGTCCTGTTTCTTTCTTTTGTGTTTATGTGGATGTAGTTGAGAATGATGTTAATGGCATCCTGTGTAGATCTGTGAGTTCTGAAACCAAACTGGCCGTTAGAAAGAAGTGAGTTGTGTTCCAGGTATCTGCGAAGACGATGGTTGATGAGTTTTTCAAAGAGTTTACCTAATGTTTCGAGGAGGCTGATAGGGCGATAGTTTCTAGGGTCAGAGTGGTCTTTATTGGGTTTGGGAAGGAGGATAGCGGTAGCAGCTTTGAAGAGTGAAGGGAAGTAACCAGAAGCAAGGGAGGCATTGAGGAGGTTTGTGTAGGAAGTAATGATAGAGTCAGGAAGGTGTTTTAGGATAATATGGTTTAGGCCAGAGGCACCAGGAGCCTTGGGAGGAAGGTGTCTGAGGAGAGTTTTAATGTCTGTGTTGGTGAAAGGAGTGTCGAGTTCTTGGGAGGAGGTAAGGGAGTCCAGATGGATGTGGCTGTCTGGTGTTGTTTCGTGTGTGTGTGTAGTGTTCCAGTGTTCTATGTTCTGAATGTGTTGGATGGCGTTAGGGTGGGGTGGGTGAGGGTGGAAGATGTTCTCCCAGATGTGTTTGAAGATGTTTGTAGCAGCCTGCGGGTCTGAGATGTGTGTGTTGTTGTGGGTGATGTGTTTGAATTTGTTGGTGGGTGTGGTACCTCGATTTTTTGATAAAGTTCCAGAAGTCTTTGGAGTTTTTAATTCGCTGTTTGTCTGCTTGTAGTATGAGCTGTGATCAATGAGAGTTGTGGTCTTGGTCTAGACTGTGTAGAATGTTGTTTCTGAGGTAAGTGAGATCTAATCGGACTTGATTAAATCTATGTGTGTTGTAGAGGAAGCGGTTGTGGTAGCAGATAATTAATCTTCTTGTTCTGATTGAGGGTTTGAAAGAATAACGAGTGGTGTGAGTTTTCTTTGGTATTGCGGAGTTGGCTGCTTGTGTAATGGTGTCTTGGATGAGATCAAGTTGAGTGTCAATGTCAGAGATAGGTTTGTTGTTGTAGTCATAGGTGAGGTTGGTATTATTTATGTGTTGCTTGAAAGCATCCCAGTCAGCGTTCTTGTAGGAGAAGGAAGGTCTGGCTGGGATGAGGATAGGGTTGGAAGAGATGTGTAAGATGACTGGGATGTGATCAGAGCCTGTAATAGGGCCAGGTGAGATGTAGTGTTGGAAGAGGGGCTAGCTCGGTTTGCCAGAATGATATCGGGTTTGCCTTGGCCCATGTGGTTGTAGAAGGTGTTGAAGTCTGGGCCGAGGTGAATTAGGTGTTTATGGTTTGTGAAGTTGAGTAATTGGTGACCAAGTTGGTTGTTACTGGTGTGATGAAAGGCGTTGTGTTTGGCATTCATGTCAGCAAGTAGGTATGTTGGTGTGTTGGTGTAGTTGAAGACTAAGGAAAGGTCGTGTATGTTGAGAATAGTGTTTGGGCGAGCATAGGTAGTGAAGAAGATGAAGGGACCAAGGTGGGTGTGTATTCTGACCGCAAGACAGTGTTGGTGAATAAAAGGGATTGGGAGAAATTCATGTTTTATGTTGGATTTGACAAGGATGGCAACCCCATCGTGGGATCGTAGGGGACTGAAGTGCAGTATAACTATAATGACGGATACGTTGAGGGCTTTGAGGCAGGTACTGTTTAGTAAGACAATATCTGGCCTCTCTGCTTCAAGGAGTTCGGCCAGTAGGTGTCTAATTATAAAGTAAGAACGTACGTTGAACTGAATCACCTTAAACATGATTTAATGGTTTCGTCTTAGCAATGTTAATGTCAGGGGAGGAGTTTAGATTAAAGCCTGTGATAGGGGTGCCATCGGTGGATGTGTGTTTGTGGGTGTTACGGACCCGCTTCCTGGAGGGAGGGGAAGAGATGGATCTGCTTTTATGTGCTTTGGTCTGTCTGTCAGAATTTGGGGCAGGTTTAGGATTGAGTGGATTTTGTCTGGAGGAGGTGGAGTTGGACCTGGATGAAGTCTTGGATGTGGTGGATGAGGATGGGCAAAGGTGGATGCAGAGGAAGTGGAAGCTTTGGTAAGGGATGAGTGGGGGAAGGGTGGTCGTAGAGGCAGCAGGAGGGTGTTGGTGGGAAGGGTTGATGTGAAGAGAGGTGGGGGAGGGGGAGCTGGTGGGGGTAGGAAGAGGGGTGATGAGAGAGAGGTCGGAGGGAGAGGTTGGAGGGGCTTAGAAGAGAAGCAGGAAGGAGGGATAATTAGAGAGGGAAGATTGTTAGCATTCAAGATTAGGTTAAGGATATGTGAGTAGTCTGATTGGTAAGCTTGAGAGATTGCCATCGCAGAGTAAGCAGCAGTGGCGACTTGACAGTTAGTTTTGTAGTCTATTGTGGGTATAGGTGTAGGTGGAGAGGTGCTTGTAGTCTGTGTGTTGGTGTTTGATGTGTGTAGAATAGAGGAAGGGTTTGGGGAAGAAGAGGTAGACCAAGTGCGTGGAGTAGCCCAGGCATTGTGGGTGGGGGAGGGAGATTTGGTAGGGGAGAGAGGTGTAGGGAAGGGATTGGGGAGGGAGGGGGGTTGGCTTGCTCTGAGGGAGGAGAGAATGTCTTTTTTAGTAGGGCAGGAATTTGCAACTGCAGTGTGTGACCCGCCGCAGTTAGAACATTTAAGGGAGAGGTTGCATGTATTCCAGAAGTGGCCAGTTGCTGAACATCTGGAGCAGATTTGTTTGGATGTGCATGTATTTTTGTCGTGTCCGAATTTGTAGCATTTTAGACATTGTGTGATGGGGTGGAAGTTTGGAGTGAAGAGAGTGTTTGGAGGAATGCGGATAGTCTTGGCAAGGATTCCTTGGTTGAAGAGAACAGAGTATTTTGAGGATTGTAGAGTTATCAGGTCTGTAAATATCGTCAACAGAGACTTTGTTCTTTGTACTAATGTCTTTAATTAAGTCTTCTTTGTCTGTGTCATAGGCAGTCAGGAGAGAATAGTCTACATGTTTAGCAATGACCGTACTTTTGGCACGGTGCTCAGGAGTCCAAATAATAGTGAAGCCGGCATCTAGCAGTTGTTGTCTGTTCGAGGTTGAGGTGTACGTTTCGTAGGATTGTCTGTCAAGAAGGAGTTTGAAGCCTGAGTGTGTCTTAAAGATTTTAAGTTGAGGTTCACCCGTGATCTGGAATAATAAATTTTCAGGATGGTTAGTGGCATCAGAATTAGAGTATTTGAGGTTCAGCGAGAAAGAATTGGTTTTGGAAGAGGTAGGATAGGCCTTAGAGGCAGAAGAGGGCGGTAGAGGAGGAGTGGGAAGGGGGAGAGAGGTGGAAGGCATCGAAGGCATCATCTAGTTGCCTAAAGATGTGGCGGTGACAAATGGCCAAATCTGTGAGGAAAGTACGTGTGGAGTAGTAGACACGCGTACTTGCCTGGCTATTTCTTTAATTAAAGTTTGCTTGTAGAGTCTGACCCTGGAGGCGCAGGACACTGAGGAGGTGAGCTGTAGCTTGATGGGGCACTGTATGCCCTGAGAGGAGGGCCAACACTGGCTGTGAGCGGCGAGGAGAGGCACCACTGGCTGTATGGCTTGGAGACTTCAGGCAGCAACAGGAGTGCAGAAGGAGGCTACCTGCCCTTGGGAAGGCAGCCACCGACGCACCAATCCTGGAGGCGCAGGACACTGAGGAAGTGAACTGTAGCTTGATGGGGCACTGTATGCCCTGAGAGAAGAGGCACACTGGCTGTGAGCGGCTGTATGTCTTTGAGACTTCAGGCAGCAACAGGAGTGCAGAGAGAGGCTTCCTGCCCTTGGGTAGGCTGCCACCAACGCACCAATCCTGATGGTGAAGATAAAGACGAAGGTCCAGGGTAATTAGAGGCGTAATCGATTATGCGCAGGCGAGATCGTTGGCCTGGAGTGTAGTGATGATGTGTTCTGATGATGATGATTGATGAACACACAGAGACAGAGGAAGGGTATTTATAGGCAGGCAGACAGGGGAGGGTACAAGAGAGTGGGGTAATGATGGAGTAAGTAGTGGAAGTAGTAGTAGTAGTAGTAATAGTAGTAGAGGAGACAGTCATATGGGAAGGAGCACTGCAATGAGGCTAGCGGCCCGCACGGGTGAGACGAGAGGGAAGAAAGGCGAATAAAAAGAAGGACAAATACAAGGCAAAAGAGAAGAAAGAAAGGAAAACCCTTAGGAGAAAAAAAGGAGAAGGGGGAAGAGAAGAAAGGAAGGAATCAGGTTAAGTCATGGGTGTTCTGAAGTTTAGAGCATTTAACAATGTAATGAGAGAGAAAGCATCAACAGAGACAAGCCAGGGCTAAGATTCATACAGGGAAAGTTGTGTATAAGGGAGGATTCAACCAGGCGGCGACTATGAAAGTTGGACGTAGGTAGACAGTTTTAGCAGAAGACCAATCAATAGGATGACTGTGATCTCTGACATGACAGAAAAGAGCATTATTAGTGTCGGCAAGCCTAACACTATTTTTGTGCTCCTTGAGTCTGTCAGAAAGAGAGCACAAAAATAGTGTTAGGCTTGCCGACACTAATAATGCTCTTTTCTGTCATGTCAGAGATCACAGTCATCCTATTGATTGGTATTCTGCTAAAACTGTCTACCCTACGTCCAACTTTCATAGTCGCCGCCTGGTTGAATCCTCCCTTATACACAACTTTCCCTGTATGAATCTTAGCCCTGGCTTTGTCTCTGTTGATGCTTTCCTCTTCATTACATTGTTAAATGCTCTAAACTTCAGAACACCTTGACTTAACCTGATTCCTTCCCTTTCTTCTCTTCCCCTTCTCCTTTTTCCCTATGGGTTTTCCTTCTTTCTTATCTTTGCCTTGTATTGTCCTTCATTTTATTCGCCTTCCTTCCCTCTCGAATAAAATGAAGGACAAATACAAGGCAAAAGAGAAGAAAGAAAGGAAAACCCATAGGAGAAAAAAAGGAGAAGGGGGAAGAGAAGAAAGGGAAGGAATCAGGTTAAGTCACGGGTGTTCTGAAGTTTAGAGCATTTAACAATGTAATGAGAGAGAAAGCATCAACAGAGACAAAGCCAGGGCTAAGATTCATACAGGAAAAGTTGTGTATAGGGAGGATTCAACCAGGCGGCGACTATGAAAGTTGGACGTAGGGTAGACAGTTTTAGCAGAAGACCAATCAATAGGATGACTGTGATCTCTGACATGACAGAAAAGAGCATTATTAGTATCGGCAAGCCTAACACTATTTTTGTGCTCCTTGAGTCTGTCAGAAAGAGAGCACAAAAATAGTGTTAGCTTGCCGACACTAATAATGACAGAAAAGAGCATTATTAGTGTCGGCAAGCCTAACACTATTTTTGTGCTCCTTGAGTCTGTCAGAAAGAGAGCACAAAAATAGTGTTAGGCTTGCCGACACTAATAATGCTCTTTTCTGTCATGTCAGAGATCACAGTCATCCTATTGATTGGTCTTCTGCTAAAACTGTCTACCTACGTCCAACTTTCATAGTCGCCGCCTGGTTGAATCCTTCCTTTTCACAACTTTCCTGATGAATCTTAGCCCTGGCTGTCTCTGTTGATGCTTCTCTCTCATTACATTGTTAAATGCTCTAACTCAGAACACCCGTGACTAACCTGATTCCTTCCCTTTCTTCCTTCCCTTCTCCTTTTTTCCTATGGGTTTTCCTTTCTTTCTTCTCTTTGCCTTGTATTTGTCCTTCATTATATTCGCCTTTCTTCCCTCTCGTCCCACCCGTGCGGGCCGCTAGCCTCATTGCAGTGCTCCTTCCCATATGACTGTCTCCTCTACTACTATTACTACTACTACTACTTCCACTACTTACTCCATCATTACCCCACTCTCTTGTACCCTCCCCTGTCTGCCTGCCTATAAATACCCTTCCTCTGTCTCTGTGTGTTAGTGTGACTTTGTAAATGGTCCAAGTCGGGCCGAAACGTCGTCGTAAGCTCCTCTCTTTTATATGTGCGGGTTGTGTGTGTATTGTTCCAGTCACGGTATTGGGCCTTTTTGTTATTTAAAAGTGGCAGAACTTTTTTTCAGAGGAAAACAACAAAAAAGAGCTATTCAGTTTCCTGTTAGAAGCCTTTCTTAGACAGTTTGACAAGGAGGACAAACAGTTCTTCATCACTGATAGTGATGCAATTCACAGTTTCCAACAACTGCCAGACCTGATATAGTTAACTCCATGAACCCATCATACTTGAAATCGTCTACCTGGAGTCGATTTATTTTTGTTGGGTTCACCACCCTCACGGCACAGCCCTAGACCAAGCCTTTCAGTTGCTGGCTTGATCAACGTAATAGCACCTACCACAGTTTGAATATCAGCTTCCACTTCTAAAATTTGACCAATACCCCTAGATGTCAGCTGAGGCATTAGCAAGTCTACAGTATGGTGAGGAGGAGCGCCTTAAACTTCTCAGAACATTACACTTACGAGTAGCATGACCCGAAGCTTAATGGTACCCGCAATTAGAGTCAGTGGAACATCCATAAGAATTACCACCAGACGGGTTTATGACAGTCAGAAATGTGACGCCAGTGTGACAGCGCGCAAGGAAAAGTTATGTCGGGTAATGAATTTACTCTGAGTCTCAGAGAAGAACCCCGAAGGTTCTTGCCTCTAGAGTAACTGATGACTGGGTTGCATGACTTATTTACTTCTTGATAAATGGTTTATGGAGCAGGTTGTTAAACAGATGCAGCGTGAGTAGTAACGACCTTACTGTCATAGGTGCAGGTGCGGGCTGAAAGTAACAAACTATTAGGGTCATGTGGACTTTTTACACGTCGTTAAAATTAGACGAATGTTACTGAGCACATCTTGATGGATTACGCCACTGAATAACATTAAAACTATTTCCAAATTATTATTATTATAACCAAAAGATGTGCTAAACCACAGGGGTTATACAGCGCTGCAGGGTAGGGCAGGATGCAGCGAGAATGGATTGTAAGAGGGAGAGGGATGATTAGTAGGGTATGGAGTGCAGCAGGGTAGTGGATAGAGTAAGGATAGAGTATAGCAAGAGATTGAGGTAGAAGGGACTGAGGGGAGTGCTAGAGGCATAATCTTCAGAGTTTGTGTAGTAAGTCAGTTGCTGTCAAAAAGTCAATGAGAGAGTCAGGATTAAAGGCGGGCCCATCAACAAGAAGGGAAGGTAAAGAAAGGGCAGCAGAGCGAAGACGACGTTGGAGGTAAATTCTGCGTGCTCGTAGATAGAGTGGGCAGTCCAACAGAATATGTCGAACAGACACTGGAACCTGACAATGCTCACAGACGAGTGTGGCCGATGCGAAGATGGGAGAGTGTCGTCTCCCAACCTCGACATTGGTGACAAGAAGAAGGTCAGAAACCTATACTCGGTTTAATAGAATGAAGTTTGTTATTTAGCAGGTCAGACCAGCGTTGTTGCCAACGGGTGCAAAGGTGGGTAGCAATGACCGCAAAATAGTCCGTGAATGGAACGCTTCTATATGAAACTGGAAGGTCATGTACTGCTGACCGCGCAGCAGTGTCTGCCTGTTCATTGCCATGTACGTCAACATGACCAGGGACCCAGCAAAAGACAATATATTTGTGCTTGCTAGAGATACGGCATAACCAAAGGTGGATACGAAGAACTAGGGGGTGAGGAGTATCAAATTTTCGGATAGCCTGTAAAGCACTAAGAGAGTCTGAAACGACCACAAAGGGTGACACAGGCATAGATGCTATACGGATAAGTGCCAAAAGAATGGCATACAATTCAGCCGTAAATATGCTAGCCGAGGGTAATAGATGCCCTCGCACGACGCTGTCCGGAAACACTGCTGCGAATCCGACGCCGTCAGATGGCTTTGAACCATCTGTATACACTGCGATGGCATGGGAAAGAGAATGCAAGTGGTCTAGAAAAAAAGAGCGAGAAGCCGCCGTAGGTAGTTGGGCTTTCGCGCAAGGCAGAGGAAAAGAACAGACACGGACAGCAGGAACTTCCCAAGGGAGTAGGGGAAAGGAAGATGCCACATGAACATAGAAAGGTGGTAGCTGAAGGGAAGACAAGAGTGAATGTAGACGAAGAGAAAAGGGACGAAGTAAACAGGGGCGACGAACAAATAAAGTGTCTACTAACATCTGTGACAATCCTATACATGGAAGGATTGCGGAGGTCATGAGAGCGAACATAATAGCGAAGGCAATGTGTATCACGACGATCGGACAAGGATGGAATGTTCGCTTCTACATAGAGGCTCTCAACAGGGAAAGAACGAAAAGCACCAAGGCATAAACGTAATCCCTGGTGATGGATGGGATTAAGGTTTGAAAGAGTAGCAGGGGAGGCCGCCGAATATATCTGGCCACCATAATCGAGTTTCGATAAAATTAGGGCTGAATGCAGGCGAAGGAGAATGCTACGATGAGCCCCCATGAAAGATGAGCGAGGGTTTTAAGGAGGTTCAGCCGGCTATGACAAGTTGCCTTCAGAGAGGTAATGTGAGGTTTCCAGGACAATCGACGGTCAAACAGGAGACTGAGAAACCTGACTGTATCACGTTCTGGGATACGTGAGCCGTATAGGTACAATGGATGATCAGAGACCACTGAACGTCTAGTAAACGTAATTTGATGAGTTTTGCCACTAGAAAATTTAAAGCCGTGAGCGGTGGCCCAATCGGGAACCCGGTTGATGGCATGCTAGAGGGAAACTGCAATGAGGTGAGAGTCAGCACCTGCACAAGCTGTTGCAAAGTCATCCACATAAAGCGATGACCAAATGTTGGATGGGAGAACAGATGCCAGATTATTTAGAACAAGGAGAAAGAGTGTTGTGCTCAGAACACAACCCTGGGGAACACCTTCAGCTTGGACAAATTCCGAGGAAAGCTCATTACTAACCCGGACACGGAAATGTCTTTCAGTTAAGAAAGCCTTAAGGAAAAATGGAAGATTGCCTCGGCCTAAGGAGTGGGCCTGGGTCAAGATATTATACCTCCAAGTTGTGTCATAAGCCTTCTCAAGGTCGAAAAAGATGGCGATAACCGAGTGGTTATTAGCAAAGACATTACGAATATACATATCCAAGCGCAGTAAGGGGTCAATGGCAGAACGGCCCTTACGAAAGCCATATTGACTAGTGGAGAGACTTCTGTGCGTCTTTAAATACCACATCAAACGTCTATTAACTAGACGTTCCATCACATTGCAAACTGCACTGGTAAGAGTGATGGGACGGTAGTGGAAGGCATCATGTCCCGTAATACCCGGTTTGCGAAAAGGAAGAACAATAGCAGACTTCCACAGCTTCCAAATCCACGTCAGTTTGCGTTCGGCCCGCAGTTACAGCCTGGTTGATCAAACCCTCGTCGACCACGAGGCCTGGTCTCATACCGAGCCTAGGGCCCGTTGACCCCGAAACTCTCTCCAGGTATACTCCAGGTATACTTATAACAGGAATCTGCACATGCAACCCTGTAGGCATATGGGTGAAGTTCAAAAGTGGGCCATTTCTAAATAGCAGGCAGACACAAAGGTAGAGTGGGCTCCACAACCTGGTGGTCCTTGGTTAAGGACAGACAAGGTTATCTCCCTGATGAACTTATTCCACCTCTAAATCGACAGGATGGGACCACCTCTACTAGTAGTCAGGAGAAAGCGGACTTCTTTGCCTAACACTTTGCTACCAAAATGCAAGTTCCTGATCCGACGAGGGACCCTCCTTGGCTAGCTGTAAGAACTCTGTCAAAACTGTCAGTAGTGACATACGGCAGGCGGAGGAGGAGGTGCATCTTCTTCTTAAATAGCTGGACCAAGAAAAAAATGTGAGCCCGGATAAGCTGAGCCCTTGATTGCTGAGTAGATGTGCAGACCAGCTAGCAACGCCTCTAACTCGCATCTTTCAGCACTGCTTAATACAGTGTAAATCACATTCTCTTTGAAAAGAGGCAAATATAGTCCCTGTTCACAAAAGGAAGAGTAGAGCAGAAATCAGTAACTACAGACCAGTGTCACTCCTGTCAATCACTGGCAAAATCCTTGAGACAATAATCTCACGGCAAATGACAGAGTCTTTTTCGACTACCACTCACTTCATTGTGACCGTCAATATGGCTTCAGAAAAGGTTACTCTGTTGCTGATCTATTGTCAAACCTCTTCACTAAGTGGCACCAGTCACTGGATGAATCTGAAGTCAGATGTGTAGTAGCATTGGACATTGCTGGTGCTTTCGACAGAGTATGGCACCAGGGGCCTGGTCAGAAACCAGGCCGCGGGGGCGTTGACCCCCGGAACACTCTCCAGGTATACTCCAGGGACTCTGGGCAAAACTACAAGCACTGGAAATTGTATGTCTCCTCAGTGATTACCTTCAAGGTATATCTCTAAGGGTAGTTATCAATGGGACAGAGTCAGCAAGACATCCTACTGAGACAAGTGTTCCACAGGGAAGTGTGCTTGGGCCATTGTTATGGAATGTCTACTTCAACGACCTCCTCTATCTCATCCCAGAAATCAATACAGACTACACGCTAACTACTTATCCAAAAGAGGAAATGTCAGCTGCTCTACGCTACATGAATCACTAACTTACACCTATATCAGCCTGGAATAAACGATGGCAGGTAACATTTGCTCTTGAAAAACATCAATAATGATGGTCTCTAGGCACCATGATGAATGTGGAGCAATGGTAGGTATGGCTGGAAGAGTGTTGGTACCTGGGGATGAAGTTGATATCCTTAGGGTGAAATTCGACTCCAAACAGACCATGAAGAACCACGTTGTAAATTTGCATTTCAGAAATACCTCGCATCTGCTTGACAGTAGAGGTTGCAAGATTCTTTTGAGCACAAGTACGTTCACACCTGAGTATGATCCACTTTCTTGGATTGCCTGCACCTCTATATCACCTGCAGACTTCTTGACAGAAGTAGAGAACAGAGCAAGACGCCTCATCTCTCGCTTGGACCAGTTTGGATAGATCTGTCATTTTAGAGAGCATTCAACACAGGAGGGATGTGGGTGGCCTTACGTGTTATGCACAAGGCCAACATTGTCAAAAGTACCACACTTGGTTTCACTCCGAGGACAGTGAGAAATGAGCTTCTACACCAAAGGCGGGTAGCAACTTTACTCTGTAACCTTCTCCAGGACATCTCTACATCTGAGATCGTTTATTCCCAGGATGACTCGAGTCTGGAACATGTTTGTACAGCATAACGCTATCAACGAAACAGTCAGCTGATCAAATGAAATTGCTGGCCCACAGATGGCTCCAAGTTCATCCTGTACCTTATTTGTATGTCTAATAACAGTAAAAGGGGCTTTCAAATGAGCTGATGTAGGTAACAGCTTTTAGCTTGTCAATAAATTTAGGATCTTAACTTCAATAGCTTGTCCATTATTAGTAATCATCCTAACCTTGTCAAACCCTGTGTAAAAAAAAAAAAAAAGATAGAGAGAGAAGAGAGGAAGAGAGAGAGAGAGAGCTGAACAAATGCTGCGACAAAGTACGAACAGCAGGGACACACACATGACAGAATTGTACGGGGCGTGGTAGAGGACGTGGAACAGGACATCTACAGCAGTCTCACCTTCCACCAACACAGTCCCAGGAAAACACTCACCAGATACACAGTCACCGGTCTCATCAGCTGCAGAACCAGCGCAGAACCTACAGATAAATCAGCTGCTGAATCAACAAGATGTGCAACAAACTGGAGTCCACCCTCCCAGGTTACCGGAGGGAACACACCACTAACAACTGCCTGCGAGAGACCACGTGTAATTACTGCCACAAGAGGGGATAACAGGAGGACCAGTGTCGGACGAAAGAGGACCTTGGCAAACAGGATCACCTGTTTAGAGATCTGTTCTCGGAACAAACCAGCAGGATCTCTGAATTGGTGAATACACACGTCACCCACCCGGCTATTCATTTCTCAGTCCGGCAGGTGGTTTTGTGCCTTATACAAGAGCACAGATCTAGATCCCAGCAGTTGCCACGGTGTCCTACCTGTCTCATGAGCAGGCACCTTACACACAAACCAACTCAAGCTGAACACAATCATGTGGAGTCAGTCTATCAGTATCCTGTTAGCCAACATTAGAGGATTCATTACTAATGTTGGAGAGCTCACGCACACTTTCGTGAACACTCGACGTCCCGTCATGATAGCTGTTGTTGAACCATTTTTGAACGACAGGACTCCAGAAAATTTTGCAAGAATTCCTGGCTACACCTCATGGATGAGAAGAGACAGACAAGGACGAGGAGGTGATGTTGCTGTGTGCTTCTCGAAAAGTATACATGCACAGCCCATTGATGTTGCCATCGCTACTCATCTAGAAATGATACTCTTCAAGCTACGTATAAACACTAGTACGTCTGTACTAGCTGAGGGACTGACTTCCTCATCCTCCACTCTCTACCGTATATATGTCTAGTCTTCATATTATGTACTGAGAAAGCCACTGGACGCTGAAACGTTTACAAATAGAGATACCCAGATGTTGCACATGTGTTTAATTCATCATCTCGGTATTAAATACCAATGATATACAACATTAATGTTGTTTATTCCAGAGTTCGTTGATTAAATAATTTTATTGCTAATTTATATTTACTTGAGTGTATCTCATAATTATTTAGAGGTGAACTATAGGTGAATGTATAAGGTGAACATGCAAGGCACAATACAGGTGAAGGTGCACAGGTGGCGTCCTGGACATTAAACAACTCTGAGAGTAAAATCATGTGCTCTAACTTTTCAATGACTTGTATAAAATATTCTGTGATATGTGCTCTTCTCACATACACATTCATTACTCTCTGAAAATGTGTGATAATGTGTTTTTCACTCACATACACTCTAGGATAGCAAAACAATTTCAAATACAAATAAATGACTTTTTGGGTTACCCTAGGTTCTCTACACATATGCTGCTATGTATTTTAATCTATGTAAATGTATTTGTGTATACCTGAATAAACTTACTTACTTACTTACTAAATGAGGAAAATGAACTACTACATTTGAGGGGGACGTTGAGAGCTGTGAACACCAAACACAGCATTTGAGGGGGATGTTGAGAGCTGTGAACCCCAAACACATCATTTGAGGGGGACGTTGAGAGCTGTGAACCCCAAACACATCATTTGAGGGGGACGTTGAGAGCTGTGAACCCCAAACACATCATTTGAGGGGGACGTTGAGAGCTGTGAACCCCAAACACAGCATTTCCTCAAAGAGGAACTTAACTCTTCAAATGTGGCCGCCCCATGGAGCGGCCACGCTAAGTGATACTACAACAAATGTTGTTAATATGAACCCCAAACACAGCATTTCCTAAGAGGAACTTAACTCTTCAAATTGGCCCCCATGGAGCACCCCCATATGATATTACAACAAATTTTTAATATCATTATATACAGACAGGTTAAATTACAGAGAGGGACACACAGAAATCTGTGTTCTGTAAATACATCCACCCGGGTAGTCTCATACAATAGTCCAGCCAGAAGAGAAGAACTTCCCGTCCAGTTACACCACCATGGAGAGGCCAATTATTTTAAATTCTATTCTTCTATTTATATCTCATAGTTTGTAATCTGTTAAAATTAATTTTATGCATGTTTCTGTATATAACATCGTTGTCTTTGTATATTCGGTGTTAGCATGTATAACAGTTTGTTGTGTGTATTTATGGTGTTACTATGTATAACAGTTTGTTGTGTGTATTTATGGTGTTACTATGTATAACAGTGTGATCTCTGTATCTCTAGTGTTATGAACTTTATTACAGTGGACGAAATGTTCTTATAATAAAGTTACTTCACGATGTATAAGGATCTAAGTGATACAAATAATGTATATTTGTACCTTATTTGTATTGTTAAGAGAGAAGTAAATAATGAATCTTATTGTCACAGGAATTCAATAAGAAAGAACAATTACATGGTGTGAATACTGAGTGTGTGTGTGAGTGAAGAACACATTATAACAGTGTTAATGAGGGCTGAGTGTGAGTGAAGAACACATTATAATAGTGTTAATGAGTATTGTGTGTGAGTGAAGAACACATTATAACAGTGTTAATGAATACTGTGTGTGAGTGAAGAACACATTATAACAGTGTTAATGAGTACTGAGTGTGAGTGAAGAACACATTATAATAGTGTTAATGAGTACTGTGTGTGAGTGAAGAACACATTATACCAGTGTTAATGAGTACTGTGTGTGAGTGAAGAACACATTATAACAGTGTTAATGAGTACTGAGTGTGAGTGAAGAACACATTATAATAGTGTTAATGAGTACTGTGTGTGAGTGAAGAACACATTGTAACAGTGTTAATGAGTACTGTGTGTGAGTGAAGAACACATTATAACAGCGTTAATGAGTACTGAGTGTGAGTGAAGAACACATTATAACAGTGTTAATGAGTACTGAGTGTGAGTGAAGAACACATTATAATAGTGTTAATGAGTACTGTGTGTGAGTGAAGAACACATTATAACAGTGTTAATGAGTACTGTGTGTGAGTGAAGAACACATTATAACAGTGTTAATGAGTACTGTGTGTGAGTGAAGAACACATTATAACAGAGTTAATGAGTACTGTGTGTGAGTGAAGAACACATTATAATAGTGTTATTGAGTACTGTGTGTGAGTGAAGAACACATTATAACAGTGTTAATGAGTACTGTGTGTGAGTGAAGAACACATTATAACAGTGTTAATGAGTACTGTGTGTGAGTGAAGAACACATTATAACAGTGTTAATGAGTACTGTGTGTGAGTGAAGAACACATTATAACAGTGTTAATGAGTACTGTGTGTGAGTGAAGAACACATTATAACAGTGTTAATGAGTACTGTGTGTGAGTGAAGAACACATTATAACAGTGTTAATGAGTACTGAGTGTGAGTGTGAGTGAAGAACACATTATAACAGTGTTAATGAGTACTGAGTGTGAGTGAAGAACACATTATAACAGTGTTAATGAGTACTGTGTGTGAGTGAAGAACACATTATAACAGTGTTAATGAGTACTGTGTGTGAGTGAAGAACACATTATAACAGTGTTAATGAGTACTGTGTGTGAGTGAAGAACACATTGTAACAGTGTTAATGAGTAATGTGTGTGAATGAATAACACATTATAACAGTGTTAATGAGTACTGTGTGTGAGTGAAGAACACATTATAACAGTGTTAATGAGTACTGAGTGTGTGTGTGAGTGAAGAACACATTATAACAGTGTTAATGAGTACTGAGTGTGAGTGTGAGTGAAGAACACATTATACCAGTGTTAATGAGTACTGTGTGTGAGTGAAGAACACATTATAACAGTGTTAATGAGTACTGTGTGTGAGTGAAGAACACATTATAACAGTGTTAATGAGTACTGTGTGTGAGTGAAGAACACATTATAACAGTGTTAATGAGTACTGTGTGTGAGTGTGAGGGAAGAACACATTATAACAGTGTTAATGAGTACTGAGTGTGAGTGAAGAACACATTATAACAGTGTTAATGAGTACTGTGTGTGAGTGAAGAACACATTATAACAGTGTTAATGAGTACTGAGTGTGAGTGAAGAACACATTATAACAGTGTTAATGAGTACTGTGTGTGAGTGAAGAACACATTATAACAGTGTTAATGAGTACTGTGTGTGAGTGAAGAACACATTATAACAGTGTTAATGAGTACTGTGTGTGAGTGAAGAACACATTATAACAGTGTTAATGAGTACTGTGTGTGAGTGAAGAACACATTATACCAGTGGTAATGAGTACTGTGTGTGAGTAAAGAACACATTATAACAGTGTTAATGAGTACTGTGTGTGAGTGAAGAACACATTATAACAGTGTTAATGAGTACTGAGTGTATGTGAGTGAAGAACACATTATAACAGTGTTAATGAGTACTGAGTGTGTATGTGAGTGAAGAACACATTATAACAGTGTTAATGAGTACTGAGTGTATGTGTGAGTGAAGAACACATTAAAACAGTGTTAATGAGTACTGAGTGTATGTGAGTGAAGAACACATTATAACAGTGTTAATGAGTACTGAGTGTGTATGTGAATGAAGAACACATTATAACAGTGTGAATGAGTACTGAGTGTATGTGTGAGGGAAGAACACATTATAACAGTGTTAATGAGTGCTGAGTGTGTGAGTGAAGAACATATTATAACAGTGTTAATGAGTACTGAATGTGTGTGAGTGAAGAACACATTATAACAGTGTTAATGAGTACTGAGTGTGTGTGTGAAGAACATATTATAACAGTGTTAATTAGTACTGAGTGTGTGTGAGTGAAGAACACATTATAACAGTGTTAATGAGTGCTGAGTGTGTGTGAGTGAAGAACACATTATAACAGTGTTAATGAGTGCTGAGTGTGTGTGAGTGAAAAACACATTATAACAGTGTTAATGAGTGCTGAGTGTGTATGTTCAGAGGGCAACTCCATGCAGCACTGCCTATATTTGATATTACAACGCAAGTGTTATAATATCAATATATAAGAACATAAGAAAGAAGGAACACTGCAGCAGGCCTACTGGCCCATGCGAGGCAAGTCCAATTCTCCCACCGACTTAAGCTCATGCCTTGACCTGGTCAGGTCGGTCACATTCACTTAAGGGAGAAGCACGGCATCTGACCTAGTAGCACAAGCTAGTCAGGTCCAACTCACACCCACCCACACCCACTCATGTATTTATCCAACCTATTTTTAAAACTACACAATGTCTTAGCTTATATGACGGTACTCGGGAGTTTGTTCCACTCACCCACAACTCTATTACCAAACCAGTGTTTTCCTATATCCTTCCTGAATCTGAATTTTTCCAACTTGAACCCATTACTGCGAGTTCTGTCTAGGCTAAATATTTTTATCATGTTATTTACATCCCCTTTATTAATTCCTGTTTTTCATTTATACACCTCAATCATTTCCCCCCTAGTTCTATGCCTTTCTAGAGAGTGCAGATTCAGGGCCTCAGTCTATCCTCATAGGGAAGATTTCTGATACATGGGATCAACTTTTCCATCCTTCTTTGTACGTTTTCCAGTGCATTTATATCCATTCTGTAATACGGTGACCAAAACTGTGCAGCATAATCTAAATGAGGCCTAACCAAATATATATAGGGTGGAAGAACAACCTGAGGACTTCTATTATTTATAATTCTTGATATGAAGCCAAGGATTCTGTTAGCTTTATTGCGAACACTTATGCACTGTTGTCTTGGTTTCATATTACTGCTAGCCAGAACTCCTAAATCCTTTTCGCAATCCGTAATATTAAGATCTACATTATTTAGTTTATATGTGGCATGGTTATTTTCCTGTCCAAAATTTAGAACTTTGCATTTGTCTATATTAAACTGCATCTGCCACTTCTCCGACCACTGCATCAGTCAATTCAAATCTTTCTGGAGTGCTCTAATGTCCTCATTTGAATGAATTGGACGGCCTATTTTGGTGTCATCAGCAAATTTGCTTATGTCGATATTTATTCCTTCATCTATGTCGTTTATGTAAATTGTAAAAAACAAGGGGCCCAACACTGACCCCTGTGGAACACCGATTGTGACGTGCCCCCATTCTGATTTCTCCCCATTTATGCAAACTCTCTGCTGCCTATTTGTCAACCATGCCTCTACCCAGGAAAAAAATTCTCCTCCTTGTCCCTGTGCCTTAAGTTTTCTCAATAGCCTCTGATGTGGAACTCTTTCGAAAGCCTTACTGAAATCCATATGCACAATATTATATTCAATACCATGATCTACCTCCTCAAACACCTTAGTGAAAAAAGTCAGCAAATTCGTAAGACAGGAACGCCCCTTTGTAAAACCGTGCTGAGATTCATTTATCAATTTATGCCTTTCAAGATGGCTACGAATTGCTTCGGCAATTATTGATTCCATGAATTTACCAACTATGGAGGTAAGGCTAAGGACCTGTCATCTGCCTTGTAAATAGGCCATTGATGACATGTCTAGGATTTTAAACTGATAGAAGATAGAGGTATGGGTGTGTGTGGGAAACAGTCAGTTTGCAACACTAGGGCTGAAAACAGTAAATGTATAAAATACATTCATCATAGAGTTATAAATAAGGACAATGGATCAGGTCAGCAAACAAAGGGAGACAGCAGAGGTCAGCAAGAGACTAGCTCCCTTAAGGTTTATTATACTAATAGCAGGGGTGTAAGAAATAAGATAGATGAGCTAAGATTAATTGCAAGTGCAGGAAACATACATATAATTGCTATAACAGAGACCTGGCTCAATCTGAAAGATAGAGAGATGCTTTCTGAATGTCACATACAAGGCTATACATTATTCCACACTGATAGGGTCAACAGGAAGGGTGGTGGAGTAGCGATGTATGTCAGAGACAATTTAAACTGTTGTGTTAGACAAGATATAAAATTAGAAGCGTCTGCCACTGAATCTGTTTGGTTACAGCTTCTTGAGGGCCGTGTAAAACTAATTTTGGGTGTGATTTATAGGCCCCCAAATCTTGATAGGGAGCGTAGTAAACTTCTATGGGACGAAATTCACAAGGCGTCTAGATATGAAAATGTTGTGTTAATTGGATATTTTAACTTTAGACAAATTGATTGGAACAGTGTGATAGGAAATCATAAGTATAGTGACTTTCCCCTGTTATTACATGTTGTCATTGTATCCTTGTAAACCTGGTCCAGCCAGAAGAGGAACCTTCCAGTCAGCCAGACCATCTGTTTTTCAACTGATCCTTCTGTTTATGTATTATATTTGTTTAGTTTCTTTCTGGTGTTGCTTTGTATAACAGGGTGATCATGTATCTCTGGTGTTACTATGTATAACATCTTGATCACTGTATCTCTGGTGTTACTATGTATAACATCTTGATCACTGTATCTCTGGTGTTACTATATATAACATCTTGATCACTGTATCTCTGGTGTTACTATATATAACATCTTGATCGCTGCATCTGTGTGGTCATTGTATCCCAGCTCTTGTGTTAAGAAGGTCACATGTGTGCTGGTGTGTCACCTCCAAACAATTAGAGATTTTCTGTCTGGTCTTCGAGAGAAAAAATGCTGAAAAAATGCGTGTGAGGCGTAAAGTGCATTTACACATTCATAAAAATACTTCAAGAAAATATTTGTGCGCTTTGAGAAGAACAAAAGAACATAGTTTTTAGTGTAGCGTAGTCACAAGTTAATGCAGTAATTGTACAGCTGGTACTGGGGAGCCTTCCCATGGCACCGTAAAAAAGTATTGTTGGTGAAGAAAGATTGAATGTAAAACAAAGGGAGAAGGTCAGTAAGATCAATGGTTACAGCGCAAAATTCCGAACACTGAAATCAAGCTAATGAAGTATTGAAAACTACGAGAAAATATAGGTAAGTGCACACACACACACACACACACACACACACACACACACACACACATACACACACACACACGTGCTGCCAGAGAGCTACAAATAGTCAACCGACTAGGACAAGTAAACCCAAAGTCAGAAATTCAAGTGAAAGTCATGTTGGTTAGTGAATGAACTGTGAGGCAACATATAACAAGTCCCATAACATAATAAACAATAGGAAGAAAATAGAAACAAAATAAAAGTAGTGAAGGTTGGCAGTAGTGTTACGGCTTATCTTGGCTAACTCGTCGGAACACGGGCAGTAGAATGGTAGCGTAGGTGAAGTGATACGGCCGTAGACTAGGCTTGGCTTTATTGTCGAATAGGGCAAGTGTACACAGATGCAGAGAGTGTGAGAGGGGACCGGAACCCAGCTGGGTAGGACCTATTTCGGGGAGGTAGGCCGCCAGAGTGAGAAAGAAACATGGCAGGCCAGCCTGACCTTGATAGGCCTATAGATGGCAGCACCGTAGTGCCGTGCAGTTTGAAAGGGACTCAGTATAGGATGTTTACATCCGCTCGGCCACCTACGACAATACTGGCGGGCACGAAGGTGTAAACGAGCAACAAGCAATAGTTACCCAGGGGAAACTGGCTTCAGGTCACCTGACATTTACATATACAATATGATAATTGCCGGTGCGGGCCTGGAAAACTCTCCCGTTTCGAGGGTCGGGGAAGAGAAAATCGGCCTGCCCGTACAACTGGACGGAGGACAGAACAAGCCGATGCTGACACTGGAACTAGAGTCTTCTATATACAGGTTGTCCACAGGGCCAGACGTCAACTTGACTGCACATCCTTGAGCGCTGTACGATCCTCACATCTGCAAACAATGACTGACAGTAGCATTTCCTAAGGTGTGACATTTAGCTCAAAAGGGCGATACTGCCCTTGCCTTTATACAGGCTTTACAAGACACACTGGGTGCACATACTCACAATAACATTATTTCCATGGAATTCATTATACTACGGGTACCCTGCTAGAATAAATTTTACATATTTACATGGTGTTGTCCACCCTGACTCCATTATTTACTAACTATACAATGTATGCGCATTAATCCCATTTCTGCAAGCAAACAATTAGCGTAGCTAGCGTAGGAGTCGGACAAGTCAGTAGGTATGTCAATGTCACAGAAATGTACTGCTGTCCTGGGTCTCAGGCCATAAATATGGAGCCTTACAGGACTGTCATCTGTCGTAGTGGTAGCGGATGAAGAACTAGACAGGTTGTCACTAGTTTGAGTCTGATTGTGCCTTTGCAATGCGCGCGATTCCCGCTCTGCTTCGGCTTGCACATGATCAATATACTTCATGTTGTCAAGGTGAGCTTCTCTGATAGTTCCGGTAGCTATCTCCCTCACCTCGAACTTATTGCCGCAGAGCTGTCATAGGACACGGTAAGGACCGACAAACTTGGTATTACAACCTCAGGTTCAATGGCCTGTTAACCTGAGTGTAAAGGGAGCTTGGAGCAAAGAAACACAGTAGAAGATGTATTGAAATTGTATTTCCTTCAAAAATTAGTTAGATAAATTCCAAACTTTTGTCTTTTCCTTCACCAAGTAATTGTGATTATATAAGACTTTTGTCTTTTCCTTCACCAAGTATAACAAAGTGCTATTTACACATATGTACACTATATACAAAGGAGTAGTGTTTAGTGCACGCCACAGTTGTCTAGGCTAAGCAGCAGCCAAAAGACAGACAACTTTCCACAACCAGCTCTATGCAGGAATTCCAATGA